>JAQNDB010000720.1:0-69747 GCA_029204045.2 Tillandsia leiboldiana
TCTATAAGGCTAATGGCAAATGCAAGATCCCTATAGATAATACACAACCTATGTCTCACATGTGTCCCGGTAGGTACCTACACTAACCTTTAATATGCCACTCGTTACATTTATTGTGTGGTGGTTACAAATTTCTACATACTGCCCACTCGTCATCAAATTGTTGACTCACAAGTTCAACACCCAATCCGCACTATGAGATTTCCTCGGTATCGAACCCAATCTTTCCCAATCCAACAATATTAGCCATAAATTTTGCTAAATATCTATCTAAACCGGAAAGTATAAAGATGGCAATACATACTATCCTACAATGCCATGGTGCGATATGCAAATGTGTAAGTGGCTAAGCGGACATAGAAGAAGCCCAACGGCTTCGGTTAAAAGCACCACCCACCTCGGGGTCCTGGCTCGGCTCGGCTCTCCAAAAAAAATCTACGGGAGCACCGGTCTCGATCACAAGGGTCGCCTCACAAGTCGGATGTCCTAAACAAGTCCAAAACGGCCTATTAATAACCTCCAAGCCTATGCTTAGTGGTTTCACGTGTGCGCAAACAACGCCGACGAAAGACGACGAACTCCACATTCGTGGCCTGGATCGTCAGGGTTTACCCAAAAACCCCTCCATGATGGAAGGATTCCATTTAAATCCCCCACCAAATTATTACTAATTGAATATTTCTCTTTTTGCCTCAAAAGTCCTAGAGCGCGTATTTCGGCTCTAATTTTCGCCCGTTTGACGGAATGTCGATCCGTCTTCGCCACACGTTTTTTTCTAATAGTAATTGGGTTTCCATAGGTTCAAATGAATGAACCCATGAAAATCCAAAAAACTCCTCTCTTAACCTAGGTTTCATTTACACATTCATTATGATTTTTTCACGATTTTCGCCGATTTCTCGACAAGAATTCTTCTAAGATCATATAGATTTTAGATCTAAAACATTACGGCAAAACCAAATCTATTTTTTTTACAAAACTCACCTCAAAGAGCTAGGATTCCAAGCTTTTCTTGGTACAAAGCTCGCCCTCGCTCGCCTTAGGCTCCTCGCAAATCGCTCCGCGATTTCGTGCGCGTTAGAGTGAGTAATTTTAGAGAGAGAAAGTGAGGGTGAGAAGAATGAGAGAGCCTTCCATGGAGGTGTGCTCTGTATGAGTGCGTGCGTGGGGTGCGTGGGTGGAGAAGAAGAAGAAAAGGGAAAGTGGCTTTTATGCATACAGGACCCCCCAACAATAGTGCTAATTTACTATTTAGTCCAATTTTATCTGATACTTGCCTGCGGAACCCTTCTGGATGTCCGTTTGTGCTCAAATTTGACGGGCAGGCTCATCTCAACTTAATTATCACGAGATATTTAAAATTTCAGTTTGGGCTATTTTTGGGTCACCAAAGTCTCGCTGTACTAAAATCGCTGTCAGGTACCTTTCTCATGCTCGGGTATCCGATTGATGCGAAACTTTTATTGTAACCTTAAAACATAATTACGAAGCTCCCGTAATTTTCTCAGAATTTTTTGACAGTTGGCGGAGCCCGTTCTCACTATCTGGCATCCGATCAACGCGAAACTTTTTCTGTGGCCTTAAAATAATATTACGGAGTTCCCCGAATTTTTTTGGAATTTCCGACACTGTGAATTTTCTGCTAATTTATCTGCCCCGTCTCTCACAGAAAATATTAAATCTTCTGTTTTCGCTCCGATTTCGGCGCAGGTCATTTTCAACCTATATTATGCTTCTATGAGTCAATAAAATAGTATCTTACACTATTTATTATTTTTATTTATAAATAATTTTCCGACTTACTATATCCTACCGTAACTTCTATATGGTATTTAAAGTTGAGTTTGCACATTTTACCTATGGTTAATTAGGATTTCTTTGCATTAATTGGGCATATTCTACTTAATGTCTAACTTCTACTTTTAGAAGTTCGGATCCTACATTCTTCCCCCTTAAGCAATTTCGTCCGCGAAATTTAAATTTAACGCAATTCACCAATCGAAATCCATACCTCGAATTCATCTCCTCGAAGAGATGAGGATGGTGCGCCCTCATCGTTTCCTCAAGTTCCCACGTGGCCTCGCGATCATCGTGATTGCTCCACCGGACCCTGACATAAGGAATCTCGCGGTTCCTCAATTTGCGCACCTCCGAGCAATAATCGCCACCGGGAACTCCTCATAGCTCAAGTCATCCTGAAGCTCCGGCGGCTCATATAGCATCGCATGCTCCGGATCGGGTACATATTTGCGGAGATTGGAGACGTGGAAGACGTTATGTACAACCGCCAACTTCGGCGGCAATGCAAGCCGGTACGCCACCGCTCCCACACGCTCCAATATCTCATAGGGGCCGATATAGCGGGGACTTAGTTTTCCCCGCACTCCAAATCGTTTCACGCCCCTCATGGGCGAAACCTTCAAGAAGACGCGGTCGCCCACCGCGAATTCCAAATCCCGCCGACGCTTGTCCGCGTAGCTTTGTTGCCGAGATTGCGCCGTAAGCAATCTTTTGCGAGCAAGG
The DNA here is from genome assembly GCA_029204045.2 of Tillandsia leiboldiana. Classification (NCBI taxonomy): domain Eukaryota; kingdom Viridiplantae; phylum Streptophyta; class Magnoliopsida; order Poales; family Bromeliaceae; genus Tillandsia; species Tillandsia leiboldiana. The sequence goes on from JAQNDB010000720.1 coordinate 2,524, forward strand.
CGGACCTTCTCCTCCGCCTCCCGCAAAATGTCCGGCCCGAACTCCGTGCGCTCGCCCACATCACTCCAATAGATAGGGGATCGACACTTCCGTCCATAAAGAGCCTCGAAACGGTGGCCATTTCCAAACTAGCGTGATAAACTATTGTGTAGGCGAACTCGGCCATCGGCAAGTACTGCACCAACCGCCCTTGTATCGATGACGCACGCCCGCAACATGTCCTCCAAGGTCTGAATGGTTCTCTCTGTCTGACCATCAGTCTGAGGGTGAACGCGGTGCTAAAATCGAGCCGTGTGCCAAGGGCCTCCTGCAGATTTCCTCCAGAAATGCGAGTGAACTTGGGGGCTCGGTCCGATACAATCGACTTCGGCACCCCCGTGCAGCTCACACCTCGTTAAGATATACCTGTGCCAACTTCTCTCCCGCCCCAGGTGGTGTGGACCGGCAAGAAATGTGCCGACTTGGTGAGCCGGATCCACAATCACCAGAGTCGAGTCGTGGCCTCCCGTTTGAGCGAGGCAAACCGACGATGAAGTCCATAGAGATGTCCTCCCACGTTCCAAACGGGAATGGCAAGCTTTGGAGGTTTGCCCCGCCGGGAGTCGACGCTCCGCTTTTATCTGTTGACATGTAAGGCACTTTGCCACGAAGCGCCCAATTGTCCGCCTTCATCCCCGGCCACCAATAGAGCATCTTCAACTCGTGGTACATCTTGGTGCCACCAGGGTCTCGGCTAAAGGTGACCGATGCGCCTCTCGCAATATCAGTTCGCGGAGCTCCTCATTTCCGGCACACACCAACGGTTCCGAAAACCGAAGTGTGCCATCGGGGTGTACATGGAAATCGCCATCTTTGCCCCTCCTCGAGTCACGCCGCACCTTTTGGAGACTTGAGTCGGAAAGGCTGCACATTCTGATCCTCTCCACAAGGTCGGCTGAATAATAAGCGTCATCATCAGGGCCGGCACCCGGGAGCGACTACCCAAGGTCATCCGCCCCATGTCCAACATAACGGCATTTGATTCGTGACGGTCCATAGCGAGGTTCCCTCCGCCGTTCTTTCTACGTTAGTGCATCCGGCGACCACGTTTGCTTTGCCGGGGTGGTAAAGGCATATCGGACATCATAAATCCTTCAGCAGCTCTAACCACCGGCCGTTGCAGCAGATTGAGCTCCTTCTGTGGTGAATAAGTATCTTGAGGCTTGTGTGGTCTGTGTAGATCTCCGCATGCCGCACCATACAAAGTAGTGCCTCCACAACTTCAGCGCGAAGATCACCGCCGCCAACATCCACAATCGTGAAGGGGGATAGTTCTCTTTCGTGGTCCTTCAACTGGCGGTGATGCATAAGCGATCACTTTCCCGCCCTGCATCAGTGACACACCCCAGACCCAGATAGGATGCCGTCGCTATACACCACAAATTCCTCCGCCCTGCACCGGTACCGGCGAGAATAGGAGCCGACGTCAACCTTTTCTTCAATCAAGAAACCCCGGTCGCATTCGTGCTCCAAACGAACTTGACGCCCTTTTGCGTCAGCCGAGTAAGTGGAGTCACAATCCTCGAGAAACCCTCCACGAACCGTCGATAATACCCGGCTGAGCCCACAAAACTGCGGACTTCCGTGACATTCGTCGGGCGCGGCCAATCCCTAACCGCCTCAATTTTCTTCGGGTCAACTGAAATTCCCCCCTCAGAAATAATATGCCCGAGGAAAGCCACCTCGCGGAGCCAAAACTTGCACTTCTTTAGTCTTGCAAATAGCTTCTCCTCCCGAAGGATTTGAAGCACTATCCGCAAATGCTCCGCGTGCTCCTCGTCGCTCCGCGAATAGACCAAAATGTCGTCAATGAAGAACCACGACAAATCGGTCCAAGTACTCCCTGAACACACGGTTCATCAGATCCATGAACGCCGCCGGGGGCGTTAGTAAGCCCGAAAGGCATGACCGTGTATTCGTAGTGACCATAGCGTGTGCGAAACCGCCGTTTTCTGAACATCCTCCGGCTTGATTTTCAACTGGTGGTAGCCGGATTGGAGGTCAATTTTGGAGTACACTAGCGACCCTTACAATTGGTCAAACAAGTCGTCGATTCTGGGTAACGGGTACTTGTTTTTGATGGTAACCTTGTTCAACTCCGATAATCCACACAGAGTCGAAAAGAACCATCCTTCTTGCGCACAAATAATACCGGGGCTCCCCACGGCGATACACTTGGCCGAATGAACCTTTGTCGAGAAGATCCTGCAACTGATCCCTCAACTCCTTCAATTCTGCCGGCGCCATACGATACGGGCCTTCGAGATCGGCGCCGTCCCGGGAATCAAGTCTATGATGAACTCGATCTCCCGATCCGGCGGCATCCCCGGTAACTCCGCGGGAAACACATCAAGAAACTCCCGCACCACCAATAACTCCTCCATGATCGGAGTCGCACGGTCCACCTCCACAACGGTCGCCAAAATGCCGGGCAACCGCTATGGACCAACTTCCTCGCTCTCGTTGCCGACACTGTTGCAACGAAGCACGAGCTTTGATGAGCTCGATAGATAACCTCCTCCTGTCCCGGCTCCCGAAAAGTGACCAACTTCCTCCTGCAGTCGATCACAGCGTGATACTTCGAGAGCCAGTCCATGCCCAAGATGACGTCGAACGCCTCCAACTTCTTGAGCTCGAGCAACCGGACGGGCATAATCCAGTCGCCCACTTGCACCGGGCAGGATAAGCACCCCGTGTAAGTAATAGATGACGATTCCGGGCCTTCGACTCGCCACTTGCCCGTTGCCTCCAAGATAATACCATGAGTGCGTGCAAATGATCCGCTAATGAATGAATGCGTAGCACCTGTATCAAAAATGGCCCTGGAGGGAACTCCATGTATTAGAACCATACCTGCCACGACACTGGGCTCCTCGATGTCGACAGGATCCTGGGCCTGGGCCTGAACGGCGAATACCTGCCCGCTCGGCGCCGATCGCGTCATCTCCTGCTGCCTAGGAGCCATCGCGCGCCCCGCAGAGACAGGAACATAAGGAGCGCCTCCATAATGAACAGGGGTTGCCGGAGTCGACGCAGTTGAGGGGGCACGCGAACCCCTCGCTGGGCACTCTCGGCTCATGTGCCCCTCCTGCCGGCAGCTATAGCATCTGCCCTCACGCTGCCTGCGCTGCTGCACCCGGTGGTCCCTGCTACCGCATATAATGCAAGGCCGTGGTCCCTGCCTCCACGGCTGCGATCTTGGTTGCTTCGGGGCCTCCTGGAGCTAGACTGTGCCCCCGAACCACCGCCCCTGGCGCTTCTTGCCCTTATCCTTGGACCCCGCCGCCATCTCGCGCTCCTCGCGCACATGGGCATCCCCGTGCTCTGCCCACAGCGCTCGATCAAGAACCTCGGCGTAGGTCGTGAGCTTGAACAGCTGCACGGCCCGGTAGATCCAGGGCTTAAGCCCCCGCAGAAACCAATCGGCCCGGTCCGCATCGTCGCGAACAACATCGGGAACACAGTCGATGATGTGGGTGAACTCCTCCTCGTACTCCATCACCGAGCGATTTCCCTGCTGCAGCTTGCGGAACTTTTCCTTCATCACCCGCTTATCGGCGTCGGGAAAGTAGTGCCCGTACACCGTCCTCTTGAACTCCCCCCACAACATCGGAGGAAGATGCGCGGGTCGATCACGCTGCACCCGCTTCCACCATACTAACGCCGTGTGATGATCCGGAATTCTACAGGGCTTTTACTGTGTAACCGGCAGCTTCTGGAGGCCTACGGGGCATGTCGGCGGTGTTCGTGCGCCAATTTGGACACAAGTGATTGACTCCGGGCTTAAAGTGGATCACGTGGGTAATCAGGGAACCCCGTCGGATGTTTATAGGTGTTTTCGCGCAAATCGGATATCAGATTTGGACTCGGCACGAAATTCGGATTGAAAATGCCTTTTCGGGAGCCTCCGGCGATTTATTGGATGGGAATTTGGCGAAGCGGACATCAAATTCGGGTTCAGCGCGCGAAAACGGTCAAGATGGACTATCTGCTGGATTTTTCTGAGCTTCGGGTACTGTTCACCGCCGGAACAGTAACTCCGGCGATCGCCGGCGGCGGCGGCGGCGGCGGCGGGCAGCGTCGGCGGGCGGCGGCGCGGCCTCGGGCAGGCGGAACGGCGGCGGCACGGGGCGCGGGCAGCGTGCGGGCGCGCGGGCAGGCGCGCGGTCCACGCGGCCGTCGTGCACCAAGGCGGGGGCACGTGGCATCACCCCATAGGCCGGCTCACAGCTCACGGTCTACGGAGCATGATGGTTGGGTTTTGGTTCACGGTGCACCGGAGTGGACACGTGGCAGGTTACCATTGGTTCGGCTTACGGAGGCTCGTGCACCGGGTGCAGCGGTCAGTGGCAGGGACGCGTGGCGCTTCCCTATTGGCTGGTCAACTGTGCGGGCAGGAGGGGCAGCTGGCGCGGGCAGGCGCGCAGGCGCGACGGTACTGTTGTCGGGGACGCGTGTCGACTCCCGGGGTTGGCCGCGTGGCGCAGCAGGAGTGGAGGATTTGGGCTGTCGCCTGTTCGGGCGACACGTGGCGGGCGCTGAGGCGGGTCGGACGGACCGCGGATCCCGTCCGACGGCGCGCCTTGGGCCGGGCCGCACTGTGCGCGCCCGAAAGTCTTGGGCCGGGCCGCACTGTGCGCGCCCGGAAACTTCCGGGCGCCCGAAAATGGGGACCCGGATGGCATTTTGCTATTTGTTTGGGAGGCCTATTTAAACAGCCCGAGCTCCTTTCTTCTCACTTTTTCCACCATTTCCGAGCCTCCTCTCACCAAGGTGTCTTCAGCAAAGTTGTTCCCCTTCGAGTTCTACATCTTCTGGAGGATTTCCAAGATTTGTGGTGGCACACACTCCGAGGTTTGGATTTTACGGCGCGGCGCGACGCTCGTCCCCTTGTGATTCCCTTCGTCGCATTTCAGTGCACGGACTCTCCCGAGCTACCCCGGCACTCTTTTTCAGCGGTTCTTGCGCCATCGTCTTCACGACAGGTAGGGCTACGTTTTCCGTGTTTGCTGGTTTCTTCCCATCCCGAGGTTTTCATGGGTTTTTCGGATCATCTTGTGACCTCATTTTGCTGTGATGGAGTTTTGGACAGCGGTTCGGTATTTCGGCGATATCTCCGCAACCAGACATCGGATTGAGGTGATTCAAAAGGCAATTTGCATCTACGCATCGCAAGGAGTCTCGCTGAATTTTTTTGGATTTTTCTGGAATTTTTCCCGAAGGTGAGAAACCCCTTTTCACAGAACTTTGTAGCACAGTTTTGGGTGGAAGTATTGTTCGGGGTAGTTCTCTTGTCGATTTTGGATCTCAGCGTAGAAAACTCGTGTGGGAACGTGCAGGTACTCGTTTCGACCGGTTCGTCGCGAGGATCGTGACGGTATTTTTCCTGGAATTTCTCGAGCAGATCTCGCAGGTGGAAAAGGCAAAACTGTGGACTGATTGTATTTGGGACAGATTTTGGTGTGAGCATGGTGGATTAATTGTGCTTGTTCTTTTGGGGTATTTTTGTGCAGCACCGTGGTGATCGTTGAGACCGGGCGCGGACTTCGCTGTTGGGATCAGGGTTTAGCGCTCGAGGTGGGTGGTTGCTTTACTCCTCTTTTCTGATATACCCACTAGGAATATTAGAGTGATCCCCTTTATTGGACATGTTGAATGGTCACCTAATGGACATGCATGCTTAACTAGATAATTGTGAGCCTATCATATGGAAAACATTATATTGGAAACTTGACATGTTGGAACTTATACATGCTTCATGGACATCGTTTTAGCATTTAACCTTGCATAAGGGGGGGGATGTACTTTCATATTGTGATATTGTGAGGCGTCTTGTGGGAGGGTACCACTTGAGGATTTTTGGACAGGCATAGGTGGATGATTCATGTGAGGGTGATTAGCAGGTTATGGACATGTGCGGTTGGATTATGATGTAGCATGATGATTACACCCAGGTGGAGTTATTACTTGATACACATGATGAACCACTATTTGTCACTCCCCTTCTTTCTTCCATGAGGAGATAGGCTTGATTTCAGAGATATCTAGTTAGACCATTTCTGATCGCTACACTATATGTTGGGACTGCCTTGGGAGGAACCCTATTGTCTCTTCTTCCCCATATTCCTTAGGCAGGCGGCTATTTGTTGCTCGGGTTTGAGCAGGGATCGGCATAGTGTAGCCGGGGCTTGAATTATAGCTTTTGGGGTATTGCGGCTATTGCGGATGGTAGGTGGTTGACCGGATGTCGGACCTGGGTCAGGATTGTCATTATGGGTGTGGTTGTTAACCCTCCATCTTTTGATTACCCGCTAGGCATTTGAGTAGCTTCTTTGATTAAAAGGATAAATGCACTTTATGTGTGGCAATGGCAGGCTTATTGTGATTAAACAGATATTGTTAGAACTTGCTTGATTGGGGATTATGATTGTAGGACAGTAACATCATGTTAAAAGGTAAGGCTAATCAATAATTGTGGGCTTTGGGTATGTGGCATAGGCAGGCACAGGCTATCTCATATTTACTATTCTCATACTGTTCTATACATGCTCTAACATTATAAAGGTTATCGACATCTGTTTATTTTTTTATATCATCTTGGGACATTTGCATGCTTGTATGATCACCTAGTTAGGCCACCTTTTTCTGCTACACTATCATGCTGGAATTGACTTAGGAGAAACCATGCTTTTCTCTTCTTTTATTTTTTATTCGGGGGATAGTGCGCTCGGGTTCGAGCAGGGACTGGGATAGTGTAGTCAGACAGTTGTGGGCTTTGGGACAGGCAGGCTGTGAGGGCCGGGCATTGCGGCAACCGCGGATCTTTGGCGGTTGACCGGACAGTGGTTATTGCATCAGATTGGGATAGAGGATTTGGATTCCTTTTAGTGGATGGGTTTTCCACCGTGATCAGAGTCATGATCCAGTCCTGCTGATTTGGTACTTGTTACCCAGGCATTATACTCGTGTGGGTCGCTCCCCTCGAGTGCCACTCCGGAGTGTGCGTTTTTACAGGCTTCGAGTCTTCGAGACTCCCTTTTCCTATCGGTGTTATGCGTAGGCGGGCATACCCGATTTGGCAGGCAGAGCAGGCAGTACCAGTGCTTACTGGTGTATCGATTGGGTCTAGACAGGCAGGCGTTGACATTCTGATGCATACATTCAGCTATTCTTTTAGCTCAGTTGTTAGAGGCATTCTAGTGGTAGCTTTTCATCAGGAGTCATACTCGTTGCATACCACCTTTATTCCTTTTGCCTCTGGTAGACCTAGTGGGCGTGTCAGAGTTGAGGTTTTACCCACTAGGGGAGGCTACTGGTTTACTAGTAGTCTCACCCCCATTCTTCTTTCCTCTTTTGCTTCTCCCTTGTTTTGCAGTGTTTTATGCGGGTGCTACTGGGCTTACAGTGGCGGGTCGAGGAGAGAGGACGGCCGAGTAGATAGATCTCGAGGCAGGATGAGCATGTTAGCTGGATTGTTGGTGTACCCATGTTTCCTCAGACGGTAGTACCTTTACTTTGGGACTGGCTTTTGCCAGCAGGTTGTATTTATTTTGGTGAGCTGGGAGAGACAGATGTATCATTTATACAGATGTATTGTATTTTATTTCCAGCTTCAGTCTGAGATGTATTAGTTTTAGTTCAGCTCTGTTTTTATTGCTCTTTTATTATATCTCTTTTATCTGAGCAGGTTGCTGGCGCTTCGTGTACACGGAAAATACCGTGTGCACGGCGGATCTGTGGACGGGCCCGGGTTCTGGTTTACACCCGGGGCGTGACAGATTAAGTTGGTATCAGAGCTTAGGGATAGGTCGGTTGGGACTTAGGAAACCCTAGGCTTTTAGCAGACCCTAGGATGATAGGACGCGAGAGACGCGACACCTTGCGAAAGTCGGCGATTTATTTGTTTTACTCTTCCTGTGAGTGAAGAGGGATCGACATACTCTATTTCTGTGGGACAGTATGTTGGCTGCAGACAACATAAGGTTACAGAAATAGAAGGATGTCTTTGACTTTCGCTAGATTGGGTCGAGTGTTTGGGGTGTGCTGATTTGCGGTTTGTCGTGGCGAGCGGTGTCTCCCCGACGTTGGGCCTTGACCCGGGCGCACCTTGGTGCGGCAGTTGGGTCTGAGCTAGTTGTTTCAGGCCGGATACCGGATTAGAGTCAGAGGACTCGGGACCCTGATGACAGGATTGTCAGAGGCTTATCAGCGGCAGAGTGAGCGGGCATCTGGTTTTGAGTGACACAGTTGTCGGAGCAGCGGGCAGCTCGACAGTGCTTCTTTCTGAGACCACCCGGTTGCAGTATCCTCAGGGGCGGGGATTTTTGTAGTACTGAGGGAGTGAGTAGCCCTCCGTGCCAATGGTTAGTGCCGAGGCGCCGAGGCAGGGTGGATTGTTGACAGCGGATGAGCTATGGGACACCATTGATTAGTTAAGCCAGTTTTGGCAGATAAACCACCCCGATTCATAGGATTAAGTTTGGAGCCTCTTGGGGTAGAATCGTGGTTGGTGGTGATGGAAAGACTGCTTGAGAGCCTCTTGGTGTCAAAAGGATTTACGCAGTTACTGAACTACGCGCTCTATGATTTAGGGGACAAGGCGCATAGGATATGCTTGACTGTGAGTGGATTGCGCCAGGATGCCCTTCCGTGTATTCGGACCCTCTTTTGCAGGTTTTAGATTTTGGGGTGCTTTGATAGTGGAGGCATTGGGTATGGCGCGTAGCATTGCAGTTCCGTTGGATAGGGGTCTGCCGCCAGAGGCGAGTTCTGGATAGAGGCGCTTGGCGCTAGGTATTGGTGGACAGGTCGGCCGGCAAGGACATTTTCGTTTCCCTTCCAGGATGGTGGATATCCTTTTGGATGGATTATGTAAAGCTTACCCCAGGGGGGATGTTACCCTTGGTGATCGATAACATGCATGTTTGGGGTACAACATATGTGATTGAGGGGTGAGCTTAGTAAGGGTAATTGTATAAGGAATTGCATGAATTGATGGTGCTTTGTCGTATGACGATCATATCCAGGTGGATTTCTGAGACGTCAGAGGTTGGGTGGACCCCGATGACAGCATCAGCCCATTTTATCAGAGTGGTGCAGCGGTAGCGTGGATTGGCTGTCTGCGAGAGACCACATTCGTCGCCTCAGTGTGAGCAGGGACAGGGGTCGAGCTCCCTTTGTGATTGGTCTAGATATGTTTGGCAGGCTGAGCGACGACCACTTGCATCGAGAGGATGAATTTGTGCCGCCCGGTTGGAGGGCGCCACGGTAGTGGATCGAGTGTCGCCGGTGTGATTTCATCACAGCAGTCAGAGTTAGAGCATGTTGCAGTCCGGCATGGGCTAGAGGCAGAGTTGTTGCCCCGTGCACTAGAGGTACAGGTTACTGTTGGTATTGTGCAGGTGGGGAAGGCTTGTGGATCATATCCAGTGCAGTAGAGGCCGTAAGTTATGCCGGCAGACTTATTGGTATTTGTGGCCGTTCGGTGTTTAGACCCAGTGCTTGGGACTGGTTGGCATAGTGCCACTGGATGTTTCACTGCTGAGAGAAAGGACCTTGTTTTTCTGCGAGGCAGACAATAGAAGGCTTGTTTTGTTGCGACTGTTTGGGTACTCAGGTTACAGCGATAGTGTGAGAGGTGCCTACGGCGGCACCGGGACGTAAGGATATTCTTGTTGCCGTGAGATCCCGGGTGTGATTCCACCTGAGCCGATGATGATGCCGCCGGTTAGGGAGATTGTGATTTCGATTGACGTGGTTCTGGGAACTGCGCCTACCTCGATAGCACCTCGTTAAATATCATTTGTAGAGCTGTGAGAGTTGTGGGCATAGGTGCGTGGACCTGATGGATAGAGGGTTTGTTGGACCTAGTGCCGCGTCGTTGATACACGACTGTGAGAGTTCTTTGTGAGTGGAGCCCAGGCAGGTCCGGGTATTATTTAGGACCTTTTGGATGGAGTTATACTCCGGCAGATGTTCGATTATGATGCCTGCATCAATTTGGAACTACAGCTGAGTATCTCGCCAAGATGACGTTCAGGACACGTTAGGGGCATTATGAGTACAGTGAGGCCAATGGAATGACTAATGCCTTATTGCCTTTAAGATTGAGGAATTCTGTGTTCCAGTTGGGCTTGAACGGATTGATAGCGGCATTTTTCAGGGATATCTTGGCTTTTACCCCTCCCTGAGTGATTTAGAGCTTGTGAAGCATTTATAGATGCTGTGGCAAGGTCTGTGAGGATAAGGTTTTATGCTAAATGGTTTTGGTACAAGTTTCATCTTTGAGAGCACATCTTCCTGGATTACGTATTTAACCGCGGGGGCGGCGGTGGAAGTCCAGTCAAAATAGATGCTATTTGAGATGGGCCGAGATCGGCAGTTACTACTGAGGTGAGGAGCTTTTGGACCGGATGGTGCCAGCAGAATTTGACGAGCGGATGGTAAGATTGGTATCAGTGACGATTTTAGTTGGTCAACGGAGGAAGATGGACTTGCGAGTTATAGTGATGCCTCCCATCGTAGCTATGGAGCTACCATTGGATTTTGATGAGCATCCAGGATCACCCCGACCGGGCCACTGTGGTGGCGGATACCTAAAGCAGAAGAGCTAAATTGGGAGTTGAGTTTTGATGGTCCCATAGCTGGCGCTGTGTGGGACCATGGTGGTATACTGGGCTTGAGATTGTGTCCCAGGGGATCCCTTTTGAGGATAGGCTGCGGCTGAGCAATCTACTCGTGTGGTCTGGTTTTGACAGTGACCGAGTGAGAACCCCTGCTTGTTAGGGCCCCTTTCCTGTGCGGGTGCTTGTGTGGATGTGTTTCGGGTTGCCCTGCTTGAGTCGGCTCTAGAGGGTGATTTTAGTGCGTGTTGCACTGGCTGTTCGTTCTTTTCCCCCAGGCTTTTGATGGAGTCCCTGAGGTTTTCTGCGTCTTCGCTCAGGAGTGTTGTGTTTTGAACTCCTCGCCCGTGATTGACTCACTTCTTTGGAGCCATGCGAGAGTTTGGAGTACGAGGGATGCTCGTTGCGAATTCCGGCTCGTGAGATGAGGGAATTGCGCGATCGGGCTATGCCGTACTGGTTGTTGCTGTTATTGTTGCTGAGGAGTAATCACGGGGAGTGATAGGCGACTTGAGAGCGGGAGACGGCGGTGTTGAGTACTTACCCCTGGTTTCTGAGACTCGTTGAGAGTTGCTTTAGTTTCGAGGACGAAACTTTCTTTTAGTGGGGGAGGATGTGATGATCCGGAATTCTACAGGGCTTTTACTGTGTAACCGGCAGCTTCTGGAGGCCTACGGGGCATGTCGGCGGTGTTCGTGCGCCAATTTGGACACAAGTGATTGACTCCGGGCTTAAAGTGGATCACGTGGGTAATCAGGGAACCCCGTCGGATGTTTATAGGTGTTTTCGCGCAAATCGGATATCAGATTTGGACTCGGCACGAAATTCGGATTGAAAATGCCTTTTCGGGAGCCTCCGGCGATTTATTGGATGGGAATTTGGCGAAGCGGACATCAAATTCGGGTTCAGCGCGCGAAAACGGTCAAGATGGACTATCTGCTGGATTTTTCTGAGCTTCGGGTACTGTTCACCGCCGGAACAGTAACTCCGGCGATCGCCGGCGGCGGCGGCGGCGGCGGGCAGCGTCGGCGGGCGGCGGCGCGGCCTCGGGCAGGCGGAACGGCGGCGGCACGGGGCGCGGGCAGCGCGCGGGCGCGCGGGCAGGCGCGCGGTCCACGCGGCCGTCGTGCACCAAGGCGGGGGCACGTGGCATCACCCCATAGGCCGGCTCACAGCTCACGGTCTACAGAGCATGATGGTTGGGTTTTGGTTCACGGTGCACCGGAGTGGACACGTGGCAGGTTACCATTGGTTCGGCTTACGGAGGCTCGTGCACCGGGTGCAGCGGTCAGTGGCAGGGACGCGTGGCGCTTCCCTATTGGCTGGTCAACTGTGCGGGCAGGAGGGGCAGCTGGCGCGGGCAGGCGCGCAGGCGCGACGGTACTGTTGTCGGGGACGCGTGTCGACTCCCGGGGTTGGCCGCGTGGCGCAGCAGGAGTGGAGGATTTGGGCTGTCGCCTGTTCGGGCGACACGTGGCGGGCGCTGAGGCGGGTCGGACGGACCGCGGATCCCGTCCGACGGCGCGCCTTGGGCCGGGCCGCACTGTGCGCGCCCGAAAGTCTTGGGCCGGGCCGCACTGTGCGCGCCCGGAAACTTCCGGGCGCCCGAAAATGGGGACCCGGATGGCATTTTGCTATTTGTTTGGGAGGCCTATTTAAACAGCCCGAGCTCCTTTCTTTTCACTTTTTCCACCATTTCCGAGCCTCCTCTCACCAAGGTGTCTTCAGCAAAGTTGTTCCCCTTCGAGTTCTACATCTTCTGGAGGATTTCCAAGATTTGTGGTGGCACACACTCCGAGGTTTGGATTTTACGGCGCGGCGCGACGCTCGTCCCCTTGTGATTCCCTTCGTCGCATTTCAGTGCACGGACTCTCCCGAGCTACCCCGGCACTCTTTTTCAGCGGTTCTTGCGCCATCGTCTTCACGACAGGTAGGGCTACGTTTTCCGTGTTTGCTGGTTTTTTCCCATCCCGAGGTTTTCATGGGTTTTTCGGATCATCTTGTGACCTCATTTTGCTGTGATGGAGTTTTGGACAGCGGTTCGGTATTTCGGCGATATCTCCGCAACCAGACATCGGATTGAGGTGATTCAAAAGGCAATTTGCATCTACGCATCGCAAGGAGTCTCTCTGAATTTTCTTGGATTTTTCTGGAATTTTTCCCGAAGGTGAGAAACCCCTTTTTACAGAACTTTGTAGCACAGTTTTGGGTGGAAGTATTGTTCGGGGTAGTTCTCTTGTCGATTTTGGATCTCAGCGTAGAAAACTCGTGTGGGAACGTGCAGGTACTCGTTTCGACCGGTTCGTCGCGAGGATCGTGACGGTATTTTTCCTGGAATTTCTCGAGCAGATCTCGCAGGTGGAAAAGGCAAAACTGTGGACTGATTGTATTTGGGACAGATTTTGGTGTGAGCATGGTGGATTAATTGTGCTTGTTCTTTTGGGGTATTTTTGTGCAGCACCGTGGTGATCGTTGAGACCGGGCGCGGACTTCGCTGTTGGGATCAGGGTTTAGCGCTCGAGGTGGGTGGTTGCTTTACTCCTCTTTTCTGATATACCCACTAGGAATATTAGAGTGATCCCCTTTATTGGACATGTTGAATGGTCACCTAATGGACATGCATGCTTAACTAGATAATTGTGAGCCTATCATATGGAAAACATTATATTGGAAACTTGACATGTTGGAACTTATACATGCTTCATGGACATCGTTTTAGCATTTAACCTTGCATAAGGGGGGGGATGTACTTTCATATTGTGATATTGTGAGGCGTCTTGTGGGAGGGTACCACTTGAGGATTTTTGGACAGGCATAGGTGGATGATTCATGTGAGGGTGATTAGCAGGTTATGGACATGTGCGGTTGGATTATGATGTAGCATGATGATTACACCCAGGTGGAGTTATTACTTGATACACATGATGAACCACTATTTGTCACTCCCCTTCTTTCTTCCATGAGGAGATAGGCTTGATTTCAGAGATATCTAGTTAGACCATTTCTGATCGCTACACTATATGTTGGGACTGCCTTGGGAGGAACCCTATTGTCTCTTCTTCCCCCTATTCCTTAGGCAGGCGGCTATTTGTTGCTCGGGTTTGAGCAGGGATCGGCATAGTGTAGCCGGGGCTTGAATTATAGCTTTTGGGGTATTGCGGCTATTGCGGATGGTAGGTGGTTGACCGGATGTCGGACCTGGGTCAGGATTGTCATTATGGGTGTGGTTGTTAACCCTCCATCTTTTGATTACCCGCTAGGCATTTGAGTAGCTTCTTTGATTAAAAGGATAAATGCACTTTATGTGTGGCAATGGCAGGCTTATTGTGATTAAACAGATATTGTTAGAACTTGCTTGATTGGGGATTATGATTGTAGGACAGTAACATCATGTTAAAAGGTAAGGCTAATCAATAATTGTGGGCTTTGGGTATGTGGCATAGGCAGGCACAGGCTATCTCATATTTACTATTCTCATACTGTTCTATACATGCTCTAACATTATAAAGGTTATCGACATCTGTTTATTTTTTTATATCATCTTGGGACATTTGCATGCTTGTATGATCACCTAGTTAGGCCACCTTTTTCTGCTACACTATCATGCTGGAATTGACTTAGGAGAAACCATGCTTTTCTCTTCTTTTATTTTTTATTCGGGGGATAGTGCGCTCGGGTTCGAGCAGGGACTGGGATAGTGTAGTCAGACAGTTGTGGGCTTTGGGACAGGCAGGCTGTGAGGGCCGGGCATTGCGGCAACCGCGAATCTTTGGCGGTTGACCGGACAGTGGTTATTGCATCAGATTGGGATAGAGGATTTGGATTCCTTTTAGTGGATGGGTTTTCCACCGTGATCAGAGTCATGATCCAGTCCTGCTGATTTGGTACTTGTTACCCAGGCATTATACTCGTGTGGGTCGCTCCCCTCGAGTGCCACTCCGGAGTGTGCGTTTTTACAGGCTTCGAGTCTTCGAGACTCCCTTTTCCTATCGGTGTTATGCGTAGGCGGGCATACCCGATTTGGCAGGCAGAGCAGGCAGTACCAGTGCTTACTGGTGTATCGATTGGGTCTAGACAGGCAGGCGTTGACATTCTGATGCATACATTCAGCTATTCTTTTAGCTCAGTTGTTAGAGGCATTCTAGTGGTAGCTTTTCATCAGGAGTCATACTCGTTGCATACCACCTTTATTCCTTTTGCCTCTGGTAGACCTAGTGGGCGTGTCAGAGTTGAGGTTTTACCCACTAGGGGAGGCTACTGGTTTACTAGTAGTCTCACCCCCATTCTTCTTTCCTCTTTTGCTTCTCCCTTGTTTTGCAGTGTTTTATGCGGGTGCTACTGGGCTTACAGTGGCGGGTCGAGGAGAGAGGACGGCCGAGTAGATAGATCTCGAGGCAGGATGAGCATGTTAGCTGGATTGTTGGTGTACCCATGTTTCCTCAGACGGTAGTACCTTTACTTTGGGACTGGCTTTTGCCAGCAGGTTGTATTTATTTTGGTGAGCTGGGAGAGACAGATGTATCATTTATACAGATGTATTGTATTTTATTTCCAGCTTCAGTCTGAGATGTATTAGTTTTAGTTCAGCTCTGTTTTTATTGCTCTTTTATTATATCTCTTTTATCTGAGCAGGTTGCTGGCGCTTCGTGTACACGGAAAATACCGTGTGCACGGCGGATCTGTGGACGGGCCCGGGTTCTGGTTTACACCCGGGGCGTGACACGCCGGTTCTCCAAAACTATGCGTGGCCAGGGGCACCTTGTCCCTTTCCAAGACAGGGAGATCTCCAAAGATAGTCTCCATAGCGCCTAACCACAACTCCACTACCGCCGGCTCCATCTTCCCTCCCTCGAAGGTCCGAGGTTTGAACTTTAGGAACTGCATCAGAACTGCCAATGCGCGCTCCCGCTCCGCCTTTTTCGCCGTCATATCGGGTGTAGTAGAACCCGATGCCGCCAGAGGCGCACTCCTCGGAAGGGGGCACGCCGACAGTGGAACGGCCCCCACGCCCTCACCCTCAACCACTCCCGGCGCGTGAGTCGAGGGTGCAGGCAGATCACGGCTCCCAGCCGCCGTCGCGGCCGCCAACGCTGCCTGCTGCTCCAACAGTGACTGGAGCTGCTCCCATCGAGCCTCCTGGCGCTCCATCGCGCCTACCAAAGCAGCGACCTGCTCTCGCAGCCCCTGCACCTCGCCAGATCCCGACTCCTCGGGCGCCGCTGGAGGCGGCACCGGAGAGGACCTACGAGTGTGGCGTCTCCCTGACATTCTTTCCTGGAAACAAGAACTTAGTCAGTTAGTTTAACCCGATAGCTCCTTAGCATTTACGAAACTAGACAACTCAATAATAAATCGGGCGGAAGCATACAAGCATACTAGTCCTAGACCCTTAGCATCATGCCGTCGGCCGCCGACATAACACTTCGTGTCACCGAACAAGCACACTTGAATCCGTCTCTATTCTCAATTAGAGACATATAATCTTCTTTGACCCAATCGATTTCACTTCCGCCAACGTCAAGGGTTCACGTTTCACTCACGTCCCTACAACCTTAGGGTTTACCAGCCTAGGGTTTCCTAAGTCATCCTAGACTCTCTCTCTTTACTTGCTCTTATCTGGCTCTGATACCACTTTATCTGTCACGCCCCGAAACCGCTACCAATTTGGCAAGGTTCGGGCGCGCTGAACAGACGCCGAACGGACAGAACCTCCCCTGTCCGCCCAAGGCTAAGCGACAAGATCATGTACAAGAAACACCCAGGAATTAATTCTAGATATACACAATCACAACGAGAGCACAACCAGTGCTAACAAGAACATAAGAGCAAGGTACGAGTATATAAAAGTAAACATACAAGTAACAAAGAGAGAAACTCTATCTATTACAACCATTCCATTCGAGCATATGAATAATACATAAATCACATCCAAAACATCCTCACCCTATACAACATCTACTCTCAAAATGTAAAGACAAGGTGACAAAAGCTATAGATGTAGGGAGGCTGCTACCAACGTCTCTAGGGCGCCAAGCCCTTACCGCGATCCTCGCCGGGAGTACCTGTACTCGGCCCTGTAATAATAGTGGGGTGAGAACTATGGTCCATAGTTCCCAGTGGGTTCGGCCACCGACTCCAGCGGTCTTGTGACACCCCCGGAATTTGGATTAGTCCTCTATATAAATGATATAATAGGACTAAATCTCTAACCCGGCTATAGCATTTTGGATGGTAGCAAAATCCAAGAGGAACATGAGAGTTAAGCGTGCTAGAGCTAGAGTAGTTTTAGGATGGGTGACCCCCTGGGAAGTGGGGCGTCACAGTTGGTATCATAGCCATTCACCAGCCGGAAATGTGAGATGAGTATCGGCTGAGCCAGGGTTATATAGCGGGTAGAGCGAGGCTCCCCGGCTAATGACCGTTGTGAGTGGAGTGCAGCTCCTCACAAGATCGGCTAAGGCTAGCGAGACGAGTCTCACATCGCCTGGTGCTTGTGAGTGTGCTTGAGCCTGACGTGGACGTCAGGGCTTAAAGGGGGGAAGAATGTGACACCCCCGAAATTTGGATTAGTCCTCTATATAAATGATATAATAGGACTAAATCTCTAACCCGGCTATAGCATTTTGGATGGTAGCAAAATCCAAGAGGAACATGAGAGTTAAGCGTGCTAGAGCTAGAGTAGTTCTAGGATGGGTGACCCCCCTGGGAAGTGGGGCGTCACAGGTCTTCCGACTAGGTCCAAGAGGGCACAAGCAGATAGATAGATAGATAGATATATCTAAAAACTGTAAATGCAGTAAATAACTACTCTACTATGCCCAACACGGAAGACATGTATGCATGCTCAGGGGAGAGATATCCAAATATATCACTATGTCCATGAAGTACTATTTCATACTTGTTCTCTAACTCATTTTCAAGAAGTGTGGTTTTTAACACTTCATCTCAAATCTCACGGCACACCCGAAGGTTGCCCACGGCTCACTATCACGACGAGGGAGACTATGTCTCAACCTACCAATCGAACGCGTCTGCGGGACCTGACTGTCCCTCGGGGTGGCGTGCCCCGTGACCAACTCCGGAGTAGGCGGCTGTAGAGGAGCGACCTCCACCAGCCAAAAACAGACTATGAGCATGATCCAATCCTCTCCACACGAGGATACCCTATCTATAAGGCTAATGGCAACTGAGATCCCTATAGATAATACACAACCTATGTCTCACATGTGTCACGGTAGGTTTACCTACACTACCTTTCATATGCCACTCGTTCATTTATTGTGTGGTGTTTACAATTTCTACATATATGCCACTCGTCATCAAATGTTGACTCACAAGTCCAACACCCAATCCGCACTATAGGATTCCTCGGTATCGACCCAATCTTTCCCAATCCAACATATTAGCATAACATTTGCTAAATATCTATATCAACCGGAAAGTATAAAGATGGCAATACATACTATCCTACAATGCAATGGTGCGATATGCAATAGTGTAAGTGGCTAAGACATAGAGAGAAGCCCAACGGCTTCGGTAAAAGCACCACCCACCTCGGGTCCTTGGCTCGGCTCGGCTCTCCAAAAAAAATCTACGGGAGCACCGGTCTCGATCACAAGGGTCGCCTCAAGTCGGATGTCCTAAACAAGTCCAAAACGGCCTATTAATAACCTCCAAGCACTATGCTTAGTGTTTTCACGTGTGCGCAAAAGCGCCGACGAAAGACGACGAACTTCCACGATTCGTGGCCTGGATCGTCAAGGGTTTACCCAAAACCCCTCCATGATGGAAGGATTCCATTTAAATCCCCCACCAAAATTACTAATGTAATTATTTCTCTTTTTGCCTCAAAAGTCCTAGAGCGTGTATTTCGGCTCTAACTTTTCGACCGTTTGACGGGATGTCGATCCGTCTTCGCCAACACGTTTCTTTACATAGTAATTGGGTTTCCATAGGTTCAAATGAGATCAATCCCATGAAAATCCAAAAACTCCTCTCTTAACCCTAGGTTTCATATACACATTCATTATGATTTTTCCACGATTTTCGCCGATTTCTTCGACAAGAATTCTTCTAAGATCATATAGATTTTAGATCTAAAAACATTACGGCAAAACCAAATCTATTTTTTTACAAAACTCACCTCAAAGAGCTAGGATTCCAAGCTTTTCTTGGTTCAAAAGTGTTGGGTCGTATATAATACGGATCTAAATAGGGGAAGAAACACCTAGAGGGGGGTGAATAGGTGTAAACGTATAAACACTCAAAAATCGTTGCGATAAAAAAACCCAATGCGGAAATGAAAATAACTCGCAAGATTTTTACGTGGAAAACTCCATCACCGGAGTAAAAAACCACGGGACCGATAACACGGCAGAAATCCACTAGAATTAAAACACGTACAAGGTGATTTACCGTACACACTTACGACTCAACCTTTTCCATACGCTCCTAGAGGATCTTCTCCGCTCGCTCCAGACGCTTCTCGAATCCACGATCTGCGCCCAATGCCGAATCCACGGCGTCCAACGTCGAATCCACGACGTCCGACCGAATCCACGGTCTTCACCCAATAGCACCCTTCGAATCCACGAACGTGCCTCGCTCCGAATCCACGAGAGCGAATGAACCTTGAATCCACAAGGACACGCGAATCCACGCGCCGATTTTGGGGTAATCGTTGTTTTTGGGTGGTGATGATCCGCCGAATACTTAGATCAAAGATAGATCGGAAATACCATCTAAGTATTCATTAGTTTGATTCAACTCAAGATGTGAGTATGAAAACCTAGAATCAAACTAATCAATATAGATGAAGAAACATAGAGTATTCTCTAATGATTTCCTTTCTTCTCTATATGTGGATCTATAGCCGTATAAGATGATACATGAAAATGACGGCTATGTGGATTGACCCTAGAAAGAAAGACATAGGGTCTATTTATAGGTTAGAAACCCTAGGAAGGAGATAAGAATCAAAAACCTGCCATTTCTGGAATTTTACGGACGGCGATCCGGATCGTGATAACTGAGATCCGGATCGTCATAACGAAACAGCCAATTCCAGAAAAACGAAGGTTCGGGATCCGGATCATGTAACTACGATCCGGATCGTAGTTACAGTTCACCAAACATCAACGTTCGGGATCCGGATTGCGAAGCAAGATCCGGATCGTTCAAGGTAGATGGTAAACTCAACGTTCGGGATCCGGATCAAGAGACTACGATCCGGATTGCGACGATGTATGAACGAACCACCTTCGGGATCCGGATCGAACAGCCTGATCCGGATCCTGAACATGTCCCAAGTCCAGTTTTTGATTTTTATGCAATGAAAGATTCTTCCAAGTGTTTCTACACTACAAGAAGTATTCGGATCACACAAATTCTTTAGTTAAACATACCTGATCCTTTTGAATTCTTCTTTCTTGAGATTGAGTTAAATGATTCAACTTTCTTCACCTTCAATCTTCAGGACTTGAAACTTTCACGAAACTACGCCAACTCAAATTCCGTAACAATCTCCCCCTTTGGCGATTTCGTGACAAAACACAGATCCACTAAAGAAAATTCAAAAAGATATTTTTGTTGCTATCACCATACAACAAAAATTTACAATGGAGATCCAAAATACAATACATGAGTTAAACTCCTAAAACAGACTCTAGACTTAGACATCTGTACTCTCTGCAAAAAGAAATCATTCTTGACAAAAGAAATCGTTAGATACCTCAAGAATTTTGTATTATTCAAAAACCACAAACAGAGATGAAGTTTAAACTCATTTATACTTACCATGACATTTATATTCAGATATGTAAACTGATCATAGTTAAAAAAATACCAACATATCTTCTTTGCACGTAAAAACCAAATGTCATGAACATGTTTGTGACAAACTAATATATATATAGATATGTAATTGATCAGAGTTAAGAACCAACATATCTTCTATGCAATCAAAAACCAAGTGTCACAAACTTGTTAGTGAACATCAACTTGTTAGTTATATTACATGCCCAAATAGTTAGCAAATAGTTAGTCGAGGCATGCATTCATACAGCTGAAAAACCTCAAGTTGAGAATGGAAGTTGGAGTAATACTTACCTTGATATTCATCCAGTTTTCATATCAAACATTGTTCACTTACCTTGATGTTTCATGCAGTCAACATTGTTCAAAGTTCTCTCTAACTCTCTCCCCCTTTTTGTCACAAAACAAAGCCAAAAATTACAGAAGTGGAGAGAATGGTTAACAGTTTAAGTTCGAGAACTAAAAACTCAAATTAAAACTTAAAAACCTGCACAACAGTAGGATTTAAACATGTGCATAATAAACAGAAATTAGAAGGATACGGATCATTCAGACTCGTCTGAACTGATACAGCCGAGGATTTGGAAAATCTTCTTTATTCGCTTGTTCATTGCTGATTGATTTTTATTTACTTTCTTTATTTCTTCCTTTACTTCAATCAGTTCATTTGATATATGTTCTTGCTCGTTGGAGAGCCTTTGCTGTTCTTTATAGATTGAGGTAACAGAAGCATCATCATCAGAAGTTGATTGTGGTGCTTCTTGTGCCGGAGGTGCTGGTTGAGTTGGAGGAGCTGCTGCCGGTGCAGAGGTTGTTGCTTGTTGTCGTTGTTCTCGTTGCCGGTGAAGAGGTATGAAAGGTTCATCTGGCTTCGTCGAAAGAGACTTTACAATTGTCGTGTCATTGATCGTTCCTAGACTGTGCAGATAGGAACTCGCATTTGTGTCAGCTTTAAATTTGCGAAGAATGTGCATGATGATCATTGGAAAAGGTAGTCTCTCTGACGGATTAGCTTGCTCCACATATCGTGCCATCCTTGACCAGATGATGTAGGGAATGTTTAAGTTCGCTCCCATTGCTGCTGCGGGGTTTCCAAGTAGATAAAGGAATATCATTCTTTCCCACCGAAGAACCTTTGTGTTCATGTTTGGAATAATATTGTAACACACAATAAGATTTAAGATGCGGTACTCAGGTCGTAGTTCTTTCGAGAAAACGGAGTTTCCTGTCGACCGAGTATCTGGAACACAGATTCCATCAACGACCACTCTCTAGGAGAAGGTGTTGAAGTTTTGATTCTTCAGGTAATGAGTGCCATCGGCTCGGGCGTCCATCCCTAGTACTTCACCAATTAGCTGAGGCGTTACTTTGATTCTGACATTCTTGACTAATGTTTGAAAATCCCGACGCCCGCTTTCCTGATCAACTAGATAGTAGGCATTCTGATAGAACATCCTCACTGAGTGAAGACAATACCCAGTGGTCTCCGGGAAATCGCAAATGGGAGCAAGACCTCTCTGGACAAACAAAGTCCCGAACGTCTGAGAACGTTGCGTTAAGGCTTTTACATCAACATGCCTTTCTCCAATGCATTCTCTGTTTTCAAAATCCTTTATTCTAGCCGAGCTGACAAAGTCTTGTGCAGGTGCTTGGTCAGCAGCTGGTTGCTCAATGGTGATTCCTCGAGCACTTCCTCTCTTGCGAGCAACACTTTTTCTTCTTGTCTTCCCAGAAGTTTCTTCCATTGGAGCTTTCCCTTTTTCAGCAGCAGTAGGCGGAGCCTTCGATGTTTCTGCAGGTGCTTTTCCCTTTGAAGCAGTCGGAACAGTCGTTGCTTCAACTTGCAGTTCATCCCAATCAATTGATTCCGTTTCAGATTCTGTATCGGAATCATCTTTAGCCTTCTTCGCTTTCTTAGCCTTCTTAGCCCTCTTGGGCTTGACGGTGTCTCTCGTATGAACCATAGCCGCAAGTAGAAAAACAATCCAAGTGATCACCATTGCTAATGGTTTCTTGAGAAAAAGGAATCCTGAGTAGACCAACTCAAGAACACAAAAATTCTTACTTTTCAAAAATTTGAAAAATTGTACCCAAACAATCATAATCATGTAGAGAGACTAAGAATCAAATTAGTTTTGCAAAAGGACTTTTAAAAATAGATCAATTGCATGAATTTCGAAAATCCTTATTATATGCCCTAAAACCGAAATTTTAGAAATCGAAGCCTAAAAATCCGTTAATCAGGAGAAAACCTAGCATATAATCAAAACTAAACAACCCAGAGTTCTTATTTCAAAAGAAATTTGATCAAAAACCATCCACAAACAAAATCGATCCAAGAATTTCGTACGTTTGAGGAGGAAAAGAGAAAAACGGTGAAAAACCGAGATTTTGATCAATAAAACTTACTTGGAACTGAAGAACTTGAGTTAGAAAGCTTCCAAGGAGGATGAAATCTAGAGAGAAGCGCTCTGGAAACTTTTGAACAAAAGATTGGAGTAAAGAAATCAAAAACCCCTTTCGTTCCTTATAAAACCTAGCCGCGATCCGGATCAGTTCATAACTGCGATCCGGATCGGCTACCCGCAGTGAGAAAACTGCGTTCGGGATCCGGATCGGCAGATATAATCCGGATCGTCAGCCCGCAGGAGAAAACCTGCGTTCGGGATCCGGATCACCTTGCCCGATCCGGATCGGCCCCAACTTTTTCTTTAGAAAATTTCAGAGAAATTCAGGAAGATCCAGAAAAAGATTGTAAGCACAAATGTGTATCAACTTTAAACAAAAATCATCGTTTCATACAACAAGAATTAGATTATGCCAAATCTATCAATAATATCCAAAAATGAAACGAAAATTTACAAAAATTAAATCCCTTAAAGTTGAACACCTTCAATCACATCTAACTTGATTTTATGAGTAATGCCTTTATCAAATCATCAATTCAGTAAAGAAAATGAAATACAAAGATCAATAGATGTTTGAAATCCCAAATATGGTAGATAATATTTCTAGACAATCTGTTGAAGAGAGTGGGTCTTTGAGCATCTTTCTTTAAAATCCCACCTTATACCAACCTTGAAATTTGACAGAGTCAAGTATTTCAACATGCATTTTACTTAATCAAAAATTTGAACAACCATGCTTGGTATACATGTGGTAGCTGCACACAATACTCGGACGACCGAGGTGGTAGCTCTTTCCTCCATGTGGTGGTAGTTTTCACACTCCTCATTGGGATGTAACTCTTTCCACATCTTTTGAGCATTTTACATTATCTTTGACTCCCCCTCAATTGGCTATCAATTATTTAAGATATAAAGTATTCAACCAAATATTGATCTCGATTTCATACTCGACTAAGCAGTCAAATAAGATAATGACTATACCAAGAGATCATAGAGAGAGAGAAATTGACTTTGATCACTTTAGAAGATGATTTAATTAACATAAATGATCATTGCAACAGTGAAATATTATGATGGCAAAAAGCATAATAAATTTCTAAATGTGCGAACAGATGCAATTAAAGTCAATTAAGATCTATGCTCAATTACTATCCTATGTATAAACATAGATATTGAATAGAACAAAACAAATACAAAACCTATTTTAAGCAAAGGTTTCAAAAAGAAGTTTATTTCAAAGAAAGCATACCAATTGCTTTTCGCAAATGAATAAAACGTTTTTGATCCAAAGGTTTTGTTAAAAAGTCAGCTAATTGATCTTCAGTTGAAACATATGAAAGTTGAAGAGTATTTGATTCAACTAGCTCTCTAAGAAAATGATATCTAAGTTCAATATGTTTTGTTCTAGAGTGCAACACAGGATTTTTAGAAATGTTAATTGCACTTGTGTTGTCACAAAGAATTGTTACCGAAGATGCTGAAATGCGGAAGTCACTCAATACG
The DNA here is from genome assembly GCA_029204045.2 of Tillandsia leiboldiana. NCBI lineage: Eukaryota > Viridiplantae > Streptophyta > Magnoliopsida > Poales > Bromeliaceae > Tillandsia > Tillandsia leiboldiana. Next base: position 26,909 of record JAQNDB010000720.1, read on the forward strand.
CTTTTCATCCAAATGAGTTGAGTTGAGCAACTTCCAGCTGAAATGTATTCCGCTTCGGCAGTCGAGAGTGCTATGCAATTCTGCTTTTTACTGTGCCATGCAACAAGGCAATGGCCAAGATAGAAGCATGCACCACTCGTGCTTTTCCGATCATCCACTGATCCTGCCCAATCGGCATCTGAGTATCCAACAATGTCCAGACTTGTTCCCATAGGATACCAAATTCCGAAATTAATTGATCCTTTGATGTACCGGATGATCCGTTTCACCGCTTTTAGGTGAACCTCCTTTGGTGCTGATTGATATCTCGCGCAAATCCCAACACTAAAGGATATATCCGGGCGACTAGCCGTGAGGTAAAGTAGACTTCCAATCATACTTCTATACAGTTTCTCGTCTACATTCTCACTATGTGATTCACTTCCAAGTCCCTTGTGGCTAGTTCCCATTGGAGTTGGAAAATCTTTACAATTTTCTAGATCAAACTTTTTGACCAACTCCAGTGCATACTTGGATTGACTCAAGTGAATACTTTCATCATTTTGTTTAATTTGCAATCCAAGAAAATAAGACAGTTCGCCCATCATGGACATCTCAAATTCGCTTTCCATGGTTTCCGCGAATTTAGAAGCATCATTATCTTTTGTTGCACCAAATACAATGTCATCGACATAGATTTGTGCTACAATGAAATTATTTTGATAATGCTTCACAAAGAGAGTCCTGTCAGCTCCCCCTCGAGTATAGCCCTTCTCCAAAAGGTGCTTTGTTAACCTTTCGTACCATGCTCGCGGTGCTTGTTTCAGACCGTAAAGAGCCTTTTTCAAACGAAAAACATGGTTAGGTTGTTTATGATCTACAAAACCTTTCGGTTGAGCTACATAAACTTCCTCATTTAAAAACCCATTTAGAAATGCGCTCTTGACGTCCATTTGAAATAATTTGATTTTAAAATGACAAGCAATAGCAAACAATATACGAATGGACTCGAGTCTAGCTACAGGGGCGAAAGTTTCGTCAAAGTCTATACCTTCTACTTGAGAGTAGCCTTGAGCAACTAGTCGTGCCTTGTTCCTGATGATAGTACCATCTTCATCTTTCTTGTTCTTGAAGATCCATTTGGTACCTATCACATTATGTTGCTTTGGAGGCTTCGTTAATTCCCAGACTTTGTTTCGCTCAAATTGATGGAGCTCTTCCTGCATTGCTTTAATCCAGTAGTCATCCTGAAGAGCTTCATCTATTGTCTTTGGTTCGATTAAAGATACGTAGCAAGCAAATCCGCAAACCAACTGCCTTCGAGTTCTAACTCCTTCTTGTGGATCTCCAATGATGTTCGATTCCGGATGATCCTTGGAGATTCGTAGCGTTTGTTGAAACGGAGTACTCGGAGGTACACGAGATGATTCCTGCACATCAGATAAACTAGAAGAACCATTAGATGCATCATTAATATTGGAAGTATTATTATGAGAAGATGCACTAGCAGGAGAATCATCATCTAGAGAGATATCGAGGGTAGATTTTTCAGATTCAAAATGAGAAGCTTCATCTACTTTAACATTTATAGATTCAACGATCGTTTTAGATTCAATGTTAAATACTCGATATGCTCTGCTATTCGTAGAATAACCCAAAAAGATCCCTTCTTCACTTCGAGAGTCGAACTTTCCAAGATTTTCACGATCACGTAAGATGTAACATCGACTCCCGAAGATACGAAAGTACTTGATATCCGGTTTTCTACTAAACCACAGCTCATATGGTGTATTCAAGGTTCCTGGGCGCAAATACACTCTGTTAATGACATAGACAGCGGTGTTCACAGCTTCAGCCCAAAAATGTAGCGGTAATTTCCGGCTATGAAGCATCACACGCGCCATCTCTTGAACAACCCTGTTTTTGCGGTCAACAACACCATTCTGCTGAGGTGTATAGGGTGCCGAGAATTCATGTTTAATGCCATTTGAAGTACAAAAGTTAATGAATTTTGAATTTATGAATTCTCCACCCCTATCACTTCTAACACGAATGATCTTTTCATTCTTTTCAATCATAATACGATGGCAAATCTCATGAAAAGAGTCAAACGTATCAGCTTTCTCTCTCAAAAATGCTACCCAAGAAAACCGAGAGAAATCATCAACCAATAAAAAGATGTACCATTTACCTCCCAAAGATGGTTGACGGGTCGGCCCCATTAAGTCCATGTGCAAAAGTTCCAAGGGCCGTTTTGTACCAACGTGGTTCAAGTTCTTGTGTGCAGTCCTAGACTGTTTTCCCTTTTGGCAACCACCACACACAACGTTTTGTTTAAATAAAAGCTTTGGAATCCCCTTGACCACGTCCTTGTTTGAAATTCTAGTAAGTTCCTTAAAATTTAAGTGACCTAGCCTTTCATGCCAAAGAGTTTCATTATTCAAAGCGGCTAAGTTACAATTTTCAGAAAATTTATTAGGAATAACATAACAATTGTTTTCAGATCTAACCCCTTTTAGAAAGAAAGCATGGTCCTTATCATTTACGACGCATTCAACCGATGAAAAGTTAACTGAAAAACCATTGTCGCAAAGTTGACTTATGCTTATGAGGTTAGTCTTAAGGCCATCAACAAATAAGACGTTTTTCAAAATCGGGCCATCTGGAATAGCTACCGTCCCTTTTCCAACAATTTTGGAAGATCGACCGTCTCCGAAAACAACGTGTCCTCCGGAGATTTTCTCAAGATTTTGAAAACTATTTTTGTCATCGGTCATGTGACGGGAACACCCGCTATCCAGATACCAAGACGAGCTATCATATGCATGCAAGGAAATATTGGAAACAAGACAAGGGAAAATTTCACCTTTGCGCACCCAAACCCTTTTGGAGTGCGTCGGTAATGGTCGAGAAGTTATATGCCTAGGTGAAGGCGTCTTGTTATAGCGATTGTTGTTCCTTGATGAGATCGTCTTGCGCGATGAACTACCAAGTCTCTTTTCATTTGAAAAGTTTTGCTTTGATTTTCGGGGAGGAGCCATTTTGGTAGTTGTTGCAAGAGGTCTTTGAGATGAGCGTTCGACTCCCGTCTTGCAATATCTTCTTATGTGCCCTGAAACACCACAACGAAAACATACCTTAGATCTTGACGATCCCAAAGAGGATGAAGTAGGTTTGTTGTCGTTGTTTGTCTTGAATTCCGGTGTCGGAGGAGGAGATACCGACTGAGGCACAAAAACTGTCTCACTCGAACTTGGACTGTTTCCAGTTTGAGTGTATCCGAGGCCGAACCTATTTGATTGACCAAGACCAAGAAGTCTATCCAACTTACTCCTTCCTGAAGAGAATCGCTGTAAGTCATTCTTGAGTTGGAAAATGGTCTTTGTCATTTCCAGGTTATCCTGTCGAGCCTCGTTGTAGAGCTTTGAAAAGTGATTCGCGTTATCCACCAGATTTGTATGTTCCTTTTCAAGTTGCTCATTGGACTCTTGAAGGGAAGCATTTTCTTTTATCAGGTTTTCCCTTTCCACTTCAAGAGCGTTTGAGAGAGAAGTCGCTCTTTTTGCTTCTTCTTCGAGATCATGCAATCTCCCTCTCAAACTCTTGTTTTGCTTAGCCACTTTCTTTGAGTCCCTCAAAAGTCTGTGGTAGGCTAGAGCAAACTCTTCACCTTCCGAATCATCCGATTCATTGTCCATTGCATTCTTTTCAACAGTGGAGTTGGACAATGATTCAGACGTAGTTGCCATAAAGCACATGAATGGTGAAGATGTGGACGCGTGGAATGCCGTGGAGCTCTTTTCTTCATCACTTGAGGACGACTCATTTGACGTTGAGTTGTCATCCCAAGTGACGACTTGCATCGCCTTTTTCTTTGCCGGATACTTGTTAGGACACTCCGTTGCAATGTGGCCGTAGCCTCGACATTTGAAGCATTGCAGTTGTCCTTCTGAACTTTTCTTATCCTTTGAGAAGTTCTCCTGCTTTCTTGACTTGTGACTTGGAGTACCCTTGCCTTTGTTCCACTTTCTGAAGGATGGAGATTTGCTTGAATTACCCCTTCGAAAGTTGCGGCGAAAATTCCTTGTCAAGAGAGCGAGCTGCTTCTCAAATTCCTCCATAGAAAGGTTCTCGTCATCGTCCGAGGAGGATGTATCCGCGTCTTCTTCCTTAGTTGTTTTCAACGCATAACCTGAAGACTTAGAAGTGGATGCTTTTCCAGAAGAATTGTTAGTATTAAAAGTCATTTCATAAGTTTGTAATGAACCAACTAATTCTTCTACACGTATTTCGTCCGGGTGTTTAATAGTTTCAATGGCAGTAACCTTTGGGCGAAATCGTTCAGGAAGAGTTCTTAAGATTTTTCTTACAATCTTAAATTCTGGAATCTTCTCTCCCAGATTAGCACATGAGTTTACGATGTCTTGCAATCGTGTATGGTAGTCCGTGAAAGATTCATTTTCTGCCATCAAGATAGAGTCAAACTTGCTCGTAAGCAACTGCAGTTTCTGAATCTTCACGAGGTTAGTTCCCTCATGTGTAACCTGGAGAACATCCCAGATTTCTTTCGCAGTCTCACATGCCGAGACGCGAGAGAATTCAGTTTGAGATAAGGCATTAAAAATAGCATTAATTCCCTTGCCATTGTAAGAAGATAACTCAAACTCTTCCTTGGTCCATTTCGACCTAGGTTTTAAGGTGTGAACATCAGAGATAAGTTCAGTTGGATTAGTCCATCCTGATTCAATTGAATGCCACACCCTTTCGTCGATGGAAGATAAAAAGGCTTTCATCCGTACTTTCCAGTACGCATAATTTGTTCCATCAAAGAAAGGGGGTCGATTGATGTTTCCACCTTCAACCATTGTTCACAACCCTATTCCCTCTCTGATACCACTTGTTGGGTCGTATATAATACGGATCTAAATAGGGGAAGAAACACCTAGAGGGGGGTGAATAGGTGTAAACGTATAAACACTCAAAAATCGTTGCGATAAAAAAACCCAATGCGGAAATGAAAATAACTCGCAAGATTTTTACGTGGAAAACTCCATCACCGGAGTAAAAAACCACGGGACCGATAACACGGCAGAAATCCACTAGAATTAAAACACGTACAAGGTGATTTACCGTACACACTTACGACTCAACCTTTTCCATACGCTCCTAGAGGATCTTCTCCGCTCGCTCCAGACGCTTCTCGAATCCACGATCTGCGCCCAACGCCGAATCCACGGCGTCCAACGTCGAATCCACGACGTCCGACCGAATCCACGGTCTTCACCCAATAGCACCCTTCGAATCCACGAACGTGCCTCGCTCCGAATCCACGAGAGCGAATGAACCTTGAATCCACAAGGACACGCGAATCCACGCGCCGATTTTGGGGTAATCGTTGTTTTTGGGTGGTGATGATCCGCCGAATACTTAGATCAAAGATAGATCGGAAATACCATCTAAGTATTCATTAGTTTGATTCAACTCAAGATGTGAGTATGAAAACCTAGAATCAAACTAATCAATATAGATGAAGAAACATAGAGTATTCTCTAATGATTTCCTTTCTTCTCTATATGTGGATCTATAGCCGTATAAGATGATACATGAAAATGACGGCTATGTGGATTGACCCTAGAAAGAAAGACATAGGGTCTATTTATAGGTTAGAAACCCTAGGAAGGAGATAAGAATCAAAAACCTGCCATTTTTGGAATTTTACGGACGGCGATCCGGATCGTGATAACTGAGATCCGGATCGTCATAACGAAACAGCCAATTCCAGAAAAACGAAGGTTCGGGATCCGGATCATGTAACTACGATCCGGATCGTTCATACAGTTAACCAAACATCAACGTTCGGGATCCGGATTGCGAAGCAAGATCCGGATCGTTCAAGGTAGATGGTAAACTCAACGTTCGGGATCCGGATCAAGAGACTACGATCCGGATTGCGACGATGTATGAACGAACCACCTTCGGGATCCGGATCGAACAGCCTGATCCGGATCCTGAACATGTCCCAAGTCCAGTTTTTGATTTTTATGCAATGAAAGATTCTTCCAAGTGTTTCTACACTACAAGAAGTATTCGGATCACACAAATTCTTTAGTTAAACATACCTGATCCTTTTGAATTCTTCTTTCTTGAGATTGAGTTAAATGATTCAACTTTCTTCACCTTCAATCTTCAGGACTTGAAACTTTCACGAAACTACGCCAACTCAAATTCCGTAACAAAAAGCTCGCCCTCGCTCGCCTTAGGCTCCTCGCAAATCGCTCCGCGATTTCGTGCGCGTTAGAGTGAGTAATTTTAGAGAGAGAAAGTGAGGTGAGAAGGAACGAGAGAGCCTTCCATGGAGGTGTGCTCTGTATGAGTGCGTGCGTGGGGTGCGTGGGTGGAGAAGAAGAAGAAAAGGGGAAAGTGGCTTTTATGCATACAGGACCCCCCAACAATAGTGTTAATTTACTATTTAGTCCAATTTTATCTGATACTTGCCTGCGGAACCCTTCTGGATGTCCGTTTGTGCTCAAATTTGACGGGCAGGCTCGTCTCAACTTAATTTATCACGAGATATTTTAAATTTTCAGTTTGGGCTATTTTTGGGTCACCAAAAGTCTCGTTGTACTTAAAATCGATGTCAGGTACCTTTCTCACTGCTCGGGTATCCGATTGATGCGAAACTTTTATTGTAACCTTAAAACATAATTACGAAGCTCCCGTAATTTTCTCAGAATTTTTCGACACTGTTGGCGGAGCCCGTTCTCACTATCTGGCATCCGATCAACGCGAAACTTTTTCTGTGGCCTTAAAATAATATTACGGAGTTCCCCGAATTTTTTCAGAATTTTCTGACACTGTGAATTTTCTGCTAATTTATCTGCCCCGTCTCTCACAGAAAATATTAAATCTTCTGTTTTCGCTCCGATTTCGGCGCAGGTCGTTTTCAACCTATATTATGCTTCTATGAGTCTAATAAAAATAGTATCTTACACTATTTTTATTTATTTTTATTTATATAATAATTTTTCCGACTTACTATATCCTACCATAACTTCTATATGGTATTTAAAGTTGAGTTTGCACATTTTACCTATGGTTTATTAGGATTTCTTTGCATTAATTGGGCATATTCTACTTAATGTCTAACTTCTACTTTTAGAAGTTCGGTATCCTACAAGTATCATAGTAGAATAAGTCATCATGACTGGATCATGACACTGATCTAAGTGGAAAACCATCCCGTAAAAGAAGCCCAAATCCTCTCCCCGGTCTGATGCAATAACAACTATCCGGTCAACCGCCCAAACTCCGCGGTTGCCGCAATTACCCTGCCCTCAGCCTGCCTGTCCCAAAATCCCAACGACTGACTACACTATCCCAGCCCCTGCTCTACCTGAGCATAATATCCCCTATGTCTAGATACTGGAGAAAGTAAGAATCATGGTTTCTCCTAAGTCAATCCCAGCATGATAGTGTAGCAGAAAAAGGTGGCCTAACTAGGTGACCCTTCAAGCATGCAAAAGTCCTTTACTTATCAAAATAATTTCAGTGTTCCAATTCTTACAAGAATTACAGTATGCCTTTGTTTGAAATATCCGAAGTACTAACATGGCATAAGCTAGTTTATACACGTGCATAGGTTTCTTAATTAAACATAAAGCATGATATGGTTTAAGCCGATTATTATCAACAGATTTAAGCAATTGTTCCCAGGGATTTTAATCAACTTAACATTTGCAAGAATTTAGCATTTATTAGTATCTAGTCCTCTAAAGATACAAGTATCAGTTACAAGCCCTTTTCTTTTCATGAAGCATGCTATGTTCATTCAACTAGTATAATAGCAACATTACACCGGATTAACTCCAATATGCCTAGTGGGGTATCCCAAGTAAGAGGTTAACAACGGTACCCACCTCGAGCGCTAAAATCCGTGTCCCAAATGCAAAAACCCGCGCTCGCAACAAAAGTCCGCCGCAACACTGTACCAATCCCCAATAAGGACATACATAACTTTAGTCCTTCAAACAACACAAAATCTGTCCCAAATAATGCGGTCTAAAGTTTACAGATTTTCACCTATGAAGGGTGCTCAGAAAATTCCACGAAAAAATACCGTCGCGTTCCCTGCGTCGAACCCGTCGAAACGAGTGCCTGCACGCTCGAAACCGAGCTACCATTGCTGAGATACAAATTCGGCAAGGGGAACACGCCAAACAAAACTGTGCAGAAATTCTGTACCAAAAGATTACAGAGGAAGGAAATTTCCACCTTCGAAAAATATTCAAAAAAATCTGAGAAAATTCTAGGAGATTCCTCGCGAGATGTAGATGAGAAATGCCTTCTGAATCGCCTCGATCCGTCGCCTGAGCGCGAAGTTATAGCAAAATCAAGAAGGTGCTGTCCAAAACTCCGCGAGGAAAAATGGGTCACAAAGAAGCTCGGGAAACTCCAAATCCACCTAAAAACCAGAGGCAACTAAAAATAACAAAAATGAAGCCCTACCTGTCAAGAGTCCAACGGCGCAAGAATCACTCGAATCGGAGGTCGGGGTGAGCCGGGGGAGCCTGAACACTGCGAAGGGACGAAACGGGTCGTCGGTGAACGAGCGTCGCGCCGCGCCGGAAAATGGCCAACCTCGAAAAACGCGCTCCTAAAAAATCCCAGGAATGATCAGTGAGGTAGGTCTCAGGTGGAGGAAAAATATTGCTTGAAGGCTCCCTGTGAAAAATCCTTCAGAAAAGGGGCAAAAAGGGCCCCCAAGGCCCTATTTATAGGCAACCCAAAGCCCACCCCACCTATCGGATTCGGGCGCCTCTTTCTGGCGCCCGAATCCGCAAAGCGGGTCGGACGGGGGGCCGTCCGACCGCCCGGATTCACCCGGTGCGGCCACGTGTCCCCCGCACAGCAAACAGCTATGCGGGGCGACTCAGCGCCTGCCGCGTGGCCAGCGGGCGCTGGAGGCGGTGCATGCGCCCGCCCTGTGTCCGGCCGACACGTGGCCCGCACTCGAGTGCGGGCCATGTGCGGCCGACTAGCCGCACTGGCGCCCTGCACCAGCCCGTGCCCCGAGGCGACGCCCCGCGCGCCCGTGGACCGCGCCTTCGAGAGCCGACGAATCCCCGGGCGACACGTGTCGTGCGCCCGGTCCACCAGTGCCGCGCCTTTTCCCTGGACCGCGCCGCGTGCTCCCTCCAATCCGAAAGCGCCACGTGGCCACCCGCGCGGTCCATGCACCGCCGCGCCTCTCCCGTGGACCGGGCGACGTGAGCCGGCCAATGGTGAGCTGCCACGTGGCACTGGCCGGTCCACGGTTCACCCCCATGCACCAACAATCCCCCAAAACTTCCGGAAGTCCGTTTTTGGTCATCCGGACTCCAAAATTGACAAATAAACAGTCGATTTCAAGCGTTTTTCCGCGCTGAATCCAAATCCAACCTCTGTTTGGGCAAATTCCAACTCTAAAAATTGCCGAAGGCATCCGGAAGGATGTTCTTTTGTCCAAACTTCGCGCTGAGCCCAATTTTAACATCCATTGCGCGCAAAACCAAATCTAAGCACTCGACGGGGTCATCTGACTATTCTCATGATCCATTAAACACTCTGAGTCCATCTCTAGAGTCCAATTGGTGCACAAACACCACCGACGCGCCATATAGGCCTCCAGAAGCTGCTGGTCAACCAGTAAACACATCGTGGGAATCCAGGTCCTCACATCCTCCCCCACTAAAGAAAGTTTCATCCCCGAAACTAGCTCATATCCACCTGGAGTTACAAATGCCACGGGTAGGTATCCCACAATAACGCCTCCAGCTCCCCAGACACCACCCGCTCCCCGTGATTACTCCCCAACAACAACAACAGCAAAACCCAGAACGGCATAGCCCGATCGCGCAATTCCCCCACCTCACGAGCCAGAATTCGCAACGGGCGTCCCTCGTACTCCAAACGATTATAGACCTCAAAGAGGCAAATCAATCACGGGCGAGGGATCCAAATACACGACACTCCTAAGCTTGCAACGTGAAATACCAGAGGGGCTCCAGTTAAAAGCCGGGGGAAGCTTGAATGACCTCTAGTGCAGCACGCACCAAACCACTTCCCGTGTCAACTCAATCAGGGTCACCAGAAGTATACCGACACTCTCATCCAATAAGGGAAAGAATCCAATAAGCTGGGGTCTTCACTCAGTTACCTCCCGATCCAAAACTACTCGAGTGAACTACTCAGTCACGGTCTCCCATGAAGAGGAACCCTCAGGGACAAAACCACAAGCCGTGTTTGCCGCAACAGTCCACACCGCGCCAGCTGTGGAATCATCCAGCTCAACCCTAGCCAGCTCTCCCTTTCCAGGTATCTGCCATCACAGTGGCCCTGTCGGGGTAATCCAGAATGCTCACTAATAACCCAACGGTAATTCCACAGTTACTATGGGAGGTAATTCCATGTTGGCCGGATTTCCACCGCCGCCCCTACGGCTAACACAAAGTGACCCAAGAAGGCATGCACTTGGAGCTAGAACTTGTACCTCAATAACTTGGTATACAACTTCATCCACAAGTGCTCCAAGTCGCTCTAGGAGTAAATCAAAATATCCCTGGAGAATCTTGTTACCAATCCAATCAAGTATAGCTGGAGCACAAATCCTCAAATCATAAAAGTGGCAGGGCATTAATCAATCCACTTGGCCTCACTGTGAGCTCGAGATGCCCTTCCGTGTCCTGAACGCCACCTAGACACGATCCTCGGCTGTCTAATCCCAAATAGGTACTCGCATCATATGATAACTGCCTGCATATAGCTCCATCAAAAGGTCCTAGATACCACCCGGACCTGTCTACACTCGAACCATAAAAGGACCCTCACAGTCGTGCATCAACGACGTGGCATCACCACCGTGTACCAACGGCGTGGCATCAGGTCAAACAGACCCCTCGATCCATCAGATCCCGTAACTGCGCCAGCAGCTCTCTCAGCTCTACAGGTGATATCCAATAAGGGGCTATCAAGGGTGGCGCGGTTCCCCGAATCACGGCAAACGAAATCTCTATCTCCCTAACCGGCGGCATCGTCAACAACTCAGGTGAAATCACACCCGGGATCTCGTGGGCAATAGAGATATCCTTGAATCCCGGTGCCGCCCAAAAGCACCTCTCACACTGTTGCTAAAGCCTGTGTGCTCTAACAGTCTTAACAACCAAACCTCCTCTCGTCTGCCTCGCAGAAAATCGACGCGCTCTCACTCCTCAGCCAAAACATCCTGTGGCGTTGTGCCAATCACTCTCAAGCACAAGGTCAAGATACCGAACTGCCACACTTACCATTAAGTCTGCCGGTAACTCGCAGTCTCAGCTGCACTAGACATGATCCAAAAGTCTCCTCCACATGCACAACAACAACAGACACCTGTACCTCTAGTGCACGTGGTAATAATTGCCTCTAGTCCCTGCAGGAATGCAACATGCTCTAACTCCGGCTGCTATGATGAAATCACGCTTGCAACAACTCCATCCACTGCCGTGGCGCCCTCCAACCGGGCGGCACAAATTCACCCGTTCAATGCCGGCGGTTGTCGCTCAATCTGCAAGGAAAAATCTAGACCAAACACAAAGGGAGCACGACCTCTGTCTCTGCTCACACTGAGGCGACGAATAAGGTCCTCCGCAGATAGCATATCCACGCTACCGCTGCGCCACTCTGATATAGATGCTGATGCTGCCATCGGGGTCCACCCGATCTCTGGCATCTCAGGAACCCGTCATCTTGGAAAGGAAATCAGAAGTGCCTCTGCCGGCCAATTTGTCCTCCATCACCCGGCGCCAAGCGCCAATATCCTGAACTCGCCCCTAGCAGCAGATCCCTCTCCAAAGGAACTGCAGTGCCACGCTCCATACACAACACCTACTCCAACGAGGCCTCCAAAACCTATAACGGAGGGACTGAATAAACTGAAAGGTATCCTGGCGCAATCCACTCCCAGTCTCACGCATCCTATGCGCCTCGCCCCTCGAAACCTGAGCACACAGTTCAACAACTGCAAAAACTCTCCAACACAGGGAGGCTCTCAATTGATCACTCTATCACTAACAACCACGACTCTGCCTCTACTGGCTCCAACTCAATCCTATGTGTTACGGAATTTGAGTTGGCGTATTTCGTGAATTCGGTTAAGTCTTGAAGATTGAAGGTAAAGGAAGTTGGATCATATAACTCAATCTCAAGAAAGAAGAATTCCAAAGGATCAGGTATGTTTAACTTAATATCTTTGGTGATCCGAATACTTCTTATAGCGTAGAAACACTTGGATGGATTTGTTATTGCATAAATATCAAAAACTGGACATGGGACATGTTCAGGATCCGGATCAGATTGTTCAATCCGGATCCCGAAGGTGGTTCGTTCATACACCAGTTCAATCCGGATCGTAGCTTCCCTTGATCCGGATCCCGAACACTGAGTTTACCATTTTATTTGAACGATCCGGATCAGGCTTCACAATCCGGATCCCGAACGTTGATGTTTGGTGAACTGTATGAACGATCCGGATCAAGCACTTCGATCTGGATCCCGAACCTTCGTTTTTTTAGAAACTGTTTTTCTCGCTACTGCAATCCGGATCGCCGATTTCCGATCTGGATCGTCGTCATGTAAAAACTCCAGAAAAGGTTAGTTTTTGATCCTTATCTTCTTCCAAGGGTTTCTAACCTATAAATAGACCCTATGATTCTCTTTCTAGGGTTAGTCCAAAAAGAGGTCGTAAATCCAAATAGCCGTCATAATAAAATATAATCTTATATACGGCCTAAGATCCACATATAGAGAAGAAAGGAAATCATAGATTCTATCTTATGTTTCTTCATCTATATTGATTGATTTGATTCTAGGTTTTCATACTCACATTTTGAGTAGAATCAAATCAATGAATACTTAGATGGTATTTCCGATCTATTTCTAATCTAAGTATTCGGCGGATCATCACCACCCAAAAAACAACGATTTACCCCAAAATCGGCACGTGGACTTGCGTGGCCTTGTGGATTCAAGGTGCAACCGCTCTCGTGGATTCGGAGCGAGGTACGTTCGTGGATTCGAAGCGTGCTACTGGGTGAAGACCGTGGATTCGGTCGGACGTCGTGGACTCGACGTTGGACGCCGTGGATTCGACGTTGGACGCACATCGTGGATTCGAGAAGCGTCGTGGAGCGAGCGGAGAAGATCAACTAGGAGCGTATGGAAAAGGTTGAGTCATCTGTGAGTACGGTATATCACCTTGTACGTGTTTAATTCTAGTGGATTTCACCGTGTTATCGGTCCCGTGGTTTTTTACTCCGGTTTGGAGTTTTCCACGTAAAAATCTCTGCGTGTTATTTATTTTTTCCGTATTGGGTTTTTATATCGCAAAGATTTTTGAGTGTTTATGGTTTACACCTATTCACCCCCCTCTAGGTGTTTTTTCCCCTATTTAGATCCTATTATTCATATAACCCAACAAGTGGTATCGGAGCGGGAATAGGGTTGTAAACAATGGTTGAAGGTGGAAACATCAACAGACCCCCGTTCTTCGATGGAACAAATTATGCGTACTGGAAAGTACGAATGAAAGCCTTTTTAATTTCCATCGACGAACGGGTGTGGCAATCAATTGAATTAGGATGGTCTAATCCAACTGAATTTATTGGTGATGTTCGCACCATCAAACCTAGGTCGAAATGGACCAAGGAAGAGATTGATATATCTTCTTACAATGGCAAGGGAATAAATGCTTTATTTAATGCCTTATCACAAACAGAGTTCTCTCGCGTCTCGGCATGTGAGACTGCGAAAGAAATCTGGGATGTTCTTCAAGTTACGCATGAGGGAACTAACCTTGTGAAGATTCAGAAACTGCAAATGCTTACGAGCAAGTTTGACTCTATTTTCATGGCAGAAAATGAATCGTTCACAGACTATTACACACGATTGCAAGACATCGTAAACTCATGTGCTAACTTGGGAGAGAAGATTCCAGAATTTAAAATTGTAAGAAAGATCTTAAGAACTCTTCCTGAAAGATTTCGTTCCAAGGTTACAGCCATTGAAACTATTAAACACCCGGACGAAATCCGTGTAGAAGAAATAGTTGGTTCTTTACAAACTTATGAAATGACATTTCCTACTAACTATTCTTTGGGAAAGGCATCCTCTTCTAAGTCTTCAGGTTATGCTTTGAAAACAACAAAAGAAGAAGACACGGATTCATCCTCCTCAGGCGATGACGAGAACCTATCTATGGAGGACTTTGAGAAGCAGCTCGCTCTCTTGACAAGGAAGTTTCGCCGAAACTTTCGAAGGGGTAATTCAAGCAAAACTCCATCCTTCGGAAAGTGGAAGAAAGGCAAGGGTTCTTCAAGTTACAAGTCAAGAAAGCAAGAAGGCTTTTCTAAGGATAAGAAAAGCACAGAAGGACAAGTCCAATGCTTCAAGTGCCGAGGGTACGGCCATATCTCAACGGAATGTCCAACTAAGAATCCGTCTAAGAAGAAGGCGATGCAAGCCGTCACTTGGGATGACACCTCATCGTCAAATGAGTCATCATCAAGTGATGAAGAAGACAACGCAACTGCGTTCCACGCGTCCACATCTTCACCCTTCATGTGCTTAATGGCAAGTACATCCGACTCGTTGTCCAACTCCACTGTTGAAAAGAATGCAACGGACAATGAATCGGATGATTCGGAAGGTGAAGATTTTGCTCTAGCCTACCATAGACTTTTGAGGGATTCAAAGAAACTGGCTAAGCAAAACAAGGGGTTGAGAGGGAGATTGCAGGATCTCGAAGAAGAACTAAAAAGGGTAACTTCTCTCTCGACCGATCTTGAAGTGGAATGGGATAATCTGATAAAAGCAAATGTTTCCCTTCAAGAGTCCAATGAGCAATTCGAGAAGAATTATATAGATATGGTTAACAAAGCAAATTACTTCTCGAAGCTCAACGGCGAGGCTCGACAGGAAAAATTGGAAATGACAGAGACCATTCTCCAACTCAAGGATGACTTACAGCAATTTTCATCAGGAAGGAGTAAGTTGGATAAGCTTCTTGGTCTTGGTCAATCAAACAAGTTCGGCCTCGGATACAATCGAACTAAAGACGATTTTAGTTCGGTTGGGACAGTTTTCGTGCCTCAGTCGGTATCTCCTCCTCCGACACCGGAATTCACAACAAGCAACGACAACAAGCCTACTTCACCCTTCTCGGGATCGTCAAGCACTAAGGTATGTTTTCGTTGTAATTTTGCAGGGCACATAAGGAGAAATTGCAAGATTGGAGCTCAAAGATCAAATCAATCACATCCTGCAACTGCTACCAATGAGTTCACTCCCCAGAAATCAAAGAAGGACTTTTCAAAAGAAAAGAACATTGGTAGTACTTCAAACAAGACGATGACAAAAGAAAAAGATCAATCATACAAGACGTCTTCATCAAGGAAAATTTCTCAACCATTGCCAACATACTCTAAAACTCAAAAGGTTTGGGTATGCAAAGGTGAAATCTTTCCTTATCTTTAATCTTTCTACGATTAAATGTTGTGTAGTTTATGTAGACTATTTTTCTTTCTTTGGGCCAACACGTCAACCATCCTTGGGAGGTAAATGGTATATTTTCTTATTGGTTGATGATTTCTCTAGGTATTCTTGGGTAGCATTTTTAAAAGAGAAAGCTAATACTTTTGATTCTTTTCACGAGATTTGCCTTCGTATTATGATTGAAAAGAATGAAAAGATCATTCGTGTTAGAAGTGATAGAGGTGGAGAATTCATAAATTCTAAATTCATTGATTTTTGCACTTCCAACGGCATTAAGCATGAATTCTCAGCACCCTATACACCTCAACAGAATGGTGTTGTCGAGCGCAAAAACAGGGTTGTTCAAGAGATGGCACGTGTTATGCTTCATAGCCGGAATTTACCGCTACATTTTTGGGCTGAAGCTGTGAACACTGCAATCTATGTTATTAATCGAGTTTATTAGCACCCGGGAACGTTAAATACACCATATGAACTATGGTGTGGTAGAAAACCCAACATCAAATATTTTCGTATCTTCGGGAGTCGATGTTACATTTTACGTGACCGCGAAAATCTTGGAAAGTTTGACTCTCGAAGTGACGAAGGGATTTTCTTGGGGTATTCTACAAATAGTAGAGCATATCGGGTATTTAACTTGGAATCTAAGACGATCGTAGAATCTATAAATGTTAAAGTAGATGAAGCTTTCCACTTTGCATCTGATAAATCTACCCCTGATATCTCTCTTGATGATGATTCTCCTGTAAATGCATCTTCTCATGATAATACTTCCAATATTAATGATGCATCTAATGGTTCTTCAAGTTTATCTGATGTGCAGGAATCATCTCATGTACCTCCGAGTACTCCATTACAACAAACGTTACGCATCTCCAAGGATCATCCTGAATCAAACATCATTGGAGACCCACAAGAAGGAGTCAAAACTCGGAGACAGTTGGTTTGTGGATTCGCATGTTATGTTTCCACGATCGAACCAAAGAACATCGATGAAGCTCTTCAGGATGACTACTGGATTGAAGCAATGCAGGAAGAGCTCCATCAGTTTGAACGCAACAAAGTCTGGGAATTAACGACGCCTCCGAAGCAACACAATGTGATCGGTACTAAATGAATTTTCAAGAACAAGAAAAATGAGGATGGTACCATCATCAGGAACAAAGCACGTTTAGTTGCTCAAGGCTACTCTCAAATAGAAGGTATAGACTTTGATGAAACGTTCGCCCCTGTAGCTAGACTCGAGTCCATTCGTATCTTATTCGCTATTGCTTGTCACTTTAAAATAAAACTCTTTCAAATGGACGTTAAGAGCGAGTTTTTAAATGGGTTTTTAAATGAAGAAGTTTATGTGGCTCAACCGAAAGGTTTTGTAGACTGTAAACTACCTAACCATGTTTTTCGTTTGAAAAAGGCTCTTTACGGTTTAAAACAAGCACCGCGAGCTTGGTACGAAAGGTTGACAAAGCACCTTTTGGAGAAGGGCTATACTCGAGGGGGAGCAGATCGGACTCTCTTTGTGAAGCATTATCAAAATAACTTCATTGTTGCACAAATCTATGTCGATGACATTGTGTTTGGAGCAACAAAGGATAATGATGCTTCTAAATTCGCAGAAACCATGGAAAGCGAATTTGAGATGTCTATGATGGGCGAACTGACATACTTTCTTGGATTGCAAGTGAAACAAAATGGTGAAGGCATCCATCTGTGTCAATCCAAGTACGCAAAGGAGTTGGTAAAGAAATTCGGATTAGAAGATTCTAAAGATTTTCCTACTCCTATGGGAACTAGCAATAAGGGATAAGGAAGTGAATCTCTTAGTGATAATGTAGACGAGAAACTCTATCGCAACATGATTGGAAGTCTACTTTACCTCACAGCTAGTCGCCCGGATATATCCTTTAGTGTTGGGATTTGCGCGAGATATCAATCAGCACCAAAGGAGGTTCACCTGAAAGCGGTGAAACGGATCATCCGGTACATCAAAGGAACCATTAATTTCGAAATTTGGTATCCTATGGGAACAAGTTTAGATATTATTGGATACTCAGATGCCGATTGGGCAGGATCTGTGGATGATCGGAAAAGTACGAGTGGTGCATGTTTTTATCTTGGCCATTGTCATGTTGCATGGCATAGTAAAAAGCAAAACTGCATTGCACTCTCGACTGCCGAAGCGGAATACATCTCAGCGGGTAGTTGTTCAACTCAACTTATTTGGATGAAAAGCGTGTTGAGCGACTTCCGGATTTCAGCAACTTCGGTAACTGTTTTATGTGACAACACAAGTGCTATAAACATTTCAAAAAACCCTGTGTTGCACTCTAGAACAAAACACATTGAACTTAGATATCATTTTCTTAGAGAGCTAGTTAAATCAAATACTCTTCAAATTTCCTACATTTCAACTGAAGATCAATTAGCTAACATTTTAACAAAACCTTTGGATCAAAAACGTTTTATTCATTTGCGTAAAGCAATTGGAATGCTTTCCTTGAAATAAACCCTTTTTGAAACTCTTGTTTAGGTTAGGTTTTGTTTTTGTGTTTTTGTTCATTATCTATGCTTAGACATAGAATATTAATTGAGCATTAGTTTTATTGACTTTGACTGCATCCTTTTATATGTTTAGAAATCTATTATGCCTTAGATATCATAATATTTCATTTGATGCAATGATCATTTATGTCAATTAACTCATCTTTGTTTTGATCAAAGTTGGACCCGATCCGGATTAGACCTGCCGATCCGGATCCCGAACGCAGATATTCTTCTGCGGGCAGACGATCCGGATTGGACCTGCCGATCCTGATCCCGAACGCAGTTTTTCACTGCGGGTAGCCGATCCGGATCGTAATCACGAACTGATCCGGATCGCGGCTAGCGTTTTATATCCAATCTTTTGTTCCAAAGTTTCCAGAGCTTCTCTCTCTAGATTTCATCCATCTTGGAAGCCTTCAAACTCAAGTTCTTCAATTCCAAGTAAGTTTTATTGATCAAAATCTCGGTTTTTCACAGTTTTTCTTATTCCTCCTCAAAACGTGATGAATTTCTTGTATCAATTTCATTTGTGGATGGTTTTTGATCAAATTTCCTTTGAAATAAGAACTCTGGGTAGATTAGTTTTGATTATATGCTAAGTATTCTCAAGATAAACGGATTTTTGGTCTTCGATTTCAAAAATTTCGGTTTTAGGGCATATGTCACGCCCCGGGGGTTTCCTTAAGCGGAAGACTACCACTGAAAAGATTTAGATTTGTGTATGTATTTTTTTTTTTTGAAAACCAAACTCCCCCGGTGCGTGCCCAGACCCGCCGCATATACAAATTCACTCTGCGAACGGGCGGAGTCTCCTTTGTATATGCACGGCGTCCTGACTACAACAACCATACAATCATTGCTTTAACCACTCTAGTTCAACAGTCGAAAAATACAACCATTTTCCATAAGTATTAAAGAGGCCGACAAATTTTGAAAGGATAAAACCACAGGTTTTAAAAACGGTGCCCACACGACACCCAGGTTTTTCAAAACGGTTTTCAAATTTCATAAATCCACAGGGTTTTAAAATGGTGCCCACACGACACCCAGATTTTCAAAACGGTTTTCGCAATCCATAAATCCACAGGGTTTTAAAATGGTGCCCACACGACACCCAGATTTTCAAAACGGTTTTCGCAATCCATAAATCCACAGGGTTTTAAAATGGTGCCCACACGACACCCACATTTTAAAAACAGTTTTCGAACTATTTTCCTTTTTTTTTTTTTTTTTCCTTTTGTAGTTTGAAAGCGGCCACTCCGGAAAAGCAAAACAACCGCCCACAAAGATAATAAAAGACATTCCAACATCCACATCGACCCCACAAGGGTATCGCGATCCACATAGTAAGCTACTAACAGGTAATGAAATGAGCAAAATAAGAAGTACATATAGCGTGACACCCCGGAATTTGGATTAGTCCTCTATATAAATGATATAATAGGACTAAATCTCTAACCCGGCTATAGCATTTTGGATGGTAGCAAGATCCAAGAGGAACATGAGAGTTAAGCGTGCTAGAGCTAGAGTAGTTCTAGGATGGGTGACCCCCTGGGAAGTGGGGCATCACAGTTGGTATCAGAGCCATTCACCAGCCGGAAATGTGAGATGAGTCTCGGCTGAGCCAGGGTTATATAGCGGGTAGAGCGAGGCTCCCCGGCTAATGACCGTTGTGGGTGGAGTGCAGCTCCCCACAAGGTCGGCTAAGGCTAGCGAGACGAGTCTCACATCGCCTGGTGCTTGTGAGTGTGCTTGAGCCTGACGTGGATGTCAGGGCTTAAAGGGGGGAAGAATGTGACACCCCGGAATTTGGATTAGTCCTCAATATAAATGATATAATAGGACTAAATCTCTAACCCGGCTATAGCATTTTGGATGGTAGCAAGATCCAAGAGGAACATGAGAGTTAAGCGTGCTAGAGCTAGAGTAGTTATAGGATGGGTGACCCCCTGGGAAGTGGGGCGTCACATACAGTCTATGGCCTCGAAGGACCAAAAGTACTCCTGCCACGGCCTCACAGTCGTCTTAGCACTCATCCCTGGATGAACCTGTCACAGAGTGGGAAGTCAGTGACCAGAAAATAAAGCACGAAAGCAACTAGGGCTATAAGTAACGCAAACCGCAGTAAAACCAGAGCAACCGCCCCTCCTCATCGTGCAATCGACCGTATCCCTGTATAACCTGTCCCGGGCACCTGCCCCGGCAACCCGGACCGAGCACCAACCTCGGAGAACCAAACCGAGCACCAACCTCAGAAAACCAAACCGAGCACCAACCTCGGAAAACCAAACCGAGCACCAACCTCGGGTAAGAAAACCGAACCGAGCACCAACCTCGGGAAAGAAAACCGAACCGAGAACCTGCATAACCTAATCCGGGCACCTACCCCGGCGTCCCCACCGAGCACCTACCTCGGTAAACCACGTCGGGCACCTACCCCGACGGGTCACACCGCTCGCACCTCGGCGCCTCAAACCCCCCACCTGCGGGGGCCCCCACTACGTCACCTCGTGGGTTTACACGGGTCATAGACCACTTTTCCGGAAAAGCACACACTTTGCAGTGGCCAAACTGCGGGTGCGCGTGCTGCTGCCTCGAGCAAAGTAACCGATAATACAAATAATACTCAGGAATAAGCTATAACTACTATCATGTCAGCAACATAATGTATAACCAAGGGAAAACTGTAACCGCCTTCATGTTCTCAACACAATGCATAATCAAGAATAATAACTATAACCGTCATCATGATCGGAACATCATGCAAAATCAAGAGCACTAACCATAACCGAAATCACGATCGGAACATAATGCAAAATCAAGAACACTAACCATAACCGAAATCGGCGCTAAGTACTAAAATAAAAACCCACAGCTTTCGAAAAGTTCCACACTATGTCTCGAACGAAAACCCACAATATGATAAACATGAAAATAACGATAGTGCGCGTAAGGGATTCTTAGAGTGTACCCACCTGGAATGAAGATAACTGACCGCGCCCGCGACCCTCCTAAGCAGATCAGAACTCCTCGCGGCCTACTGAAATATCCGAGAACACAAATTAACACCTTACCCTAATCAGGTAAAAAAATCAGTGGTCCCGACCACTGTAACAATAAACCCACAAAACCGAAAACTCAGATCAAACCGGTAACATCAAAGGCTAACAACCGGACCGCGACTATTTCATCACGAACTCCAACAAAAACCCAATTCTCAACCGGTAGCCAACTCGGAACGTCAAAGGTTAAACCAAGAAGACCCCGACGGCGAAAAGGATGAGAAAAAGACCCACGGCGCGTCCCCGACGATTTCGTCGAGGCGCGGAGCGTCGGCGAAACCAGCACCCAACATGGTGAAACGGTGACCAAAAAGATCCCAAGTAGCCATGCCAAGAAAACCGCAGAAATGGTGATCCCAACGGCGAAAACGGCGCTCAAAACGGTGGAAGAACGGGCCAAAACGGAGCTACCGAACTTCCGGCTGCCGGATGGTGCACGGAGCATCGCGTGGACCGGGTTTACAGCGTCGGCGGCTGCGTGGCATGCGCCGGGTGCACGCAGGAAGCGTGCACCGCGCATCCTGGGCCGGGCCGGTGCACGACACGAGCGCGCACCGGGCTCACGGCCCCAGGGGTCTGCGGTGCGCACCGGGTGCACGCTGTAGCGTTCACCGCGCCTGAGCGGGCCGGGCCGGCGCACGAAAGCGTGCACCGGGTCTGCGGCTTTGGCTGCCGATGCGTGCGCCGGGTGCACGCCGGGAGCGTGCACCGCGCACAGTATGCAGCCCGGCGCGCGGTTGCGTGCGTCGGGTCTGCGCTCCCGAGGCTGTGGGGCGTGCACCGGGTGCACGCCTGGGTCTGTGGACCGCCGGCTGAGGCATCCGTACCTGATGAACAGTAACGCCCCTTTTTTGTTTTCTTCTCCGTTTTCGCTCCCGTGCGATTCCGGCGACGACCCCGCGAACAAGATAACGGCGGCGGCGGCCTCCCGTTTAACAACGGCGGCGGCGGCCTCCCGTTCAACAACACGCATCACCCACAACACCCGAGCAACCGATCCTCGACCTCACAGAAATTGCAAAAAGGAAAACGGGAAAATTCGAACCGCTCACCTTGGTTCCGCCGGAGGAGGAGGAAGAAGAAGGATCGTCCCCTCCACGCCCGATCAATCCCGCAGAGGATGGGCGATTTCCCCTTTCTCTACCCGTTTCTCGGTCTTGTTCCCTCCGTCGATTTCTTAAGAAGTGGGAAAAGGAAATTGGGGTTTTTCCCCCGCACGCACCCAAATAAACTTAACGCTCAAATAAAAAAAATACGGGAAAGACCTAAATCCCCAAAACACAACTAAAATCAATCGGGATGCAACGAGGGGTCCAGATTACCTCGAAAAATGTGCCGATCTCCTGCACGGCTTTCGATGCGCCCAAACTGATGGTAAAACTTCAAAAAATTATTTCTAGGAGATCCCGGGGTCGGAATTCAAATCCGATCGCGCCACCGTTCACCGTTTTGCGAGCTCTACCACCCAAAAATACCCGCAAACCCCGACGATCAGCCCAAAAATTCTCGAATTTCAACTCCCCTTCTAACAACTTAAGAAAATTCAATTAGGACCCAAAACAGAAAACCGAAAGGTCGAGGTACTACCAAATAAATAAAATAACCCACTGACATAAAAAGATGAAAAGTCCGATCACAGCAGGGTCCCGTCCGAACACCTCGAAGAGCGTGCCGGCCACCTAGCACGGATTCCGATGCACCACTCAAAGGCAACCGCTTTGACCCCCCCCATCCCGGGAGATCCGTAAATCGGAATCCGAATCCGTTCTCTTTGCCGTCCTCCTCTTTTCGAGCCCAATCGTAGAAAAATACTCGCGGTCCAGGCCAGTCCGTTGCAGAGAACACCGTGAAAAGTTTTCCTAACGATCCCGTCATAAAAAAAATAAAAAAAATAAAAGGGAGGTATACAAGGGCAAGGGAACGCCAGGACACTACATCACTCACCACTTAAAATAAGTTTCGTCCCCGAAACTTAATCCTGGTCCGCAATGAATAATTCTGGGTAGCACTCCCTCATCTTTGACTCCAGTTCCCCAGTCACTTCATGTTCTTCCTGGTTGCTCCACAGCACCTTCACATGGGGGATTGTCCGGTTGTGCAATCCTTTATGTCCCGTACAAGCTGTATCGGTGCGCCTCTCTTCTGACCTTCCAGGATTTCTCTAATAGGGTTGGCTTGATCATTAAGGACAACAAGGTCGCGCGACAGTACCGGTTCTGCTGAGTACTTGCGCTCATCGATTTCTCCCTCGATTTGACCCTTCTTGCTCAAAACATCCGCTACTACACTTGCTTTTCCCGGGTGATACCGAATGGACAAGCCGAGTCCTTCAGCAACTCCAACCAATGCCTCTGCCGCAAAATCAAATCTTTCTTTGTGGACAAAACTCAAGGCTCTGGCGATCCGAAAACATCACGGTGAACTCCAAAAGGTGGTGTCTCCAAAGTTCTTAGAACGAAGACGACTGCTGCCAGTTCCGGATCGCGTGTCGGGCAGTTCCGCTCACATCCTCTGTGATTCCCGTCGCTGACACAAAGTGCCCCAAAAAGTCCACTTCGCGAAGTCAGAACTCACATTTCTTAAACTTAGCAACCAGCTCCTGGTCCCTGAGATTCCGGAGAATAATCCGCAAGTGCTAGCTCCTCGCAGTTGATTGAAGAGGTCGTCCATCCTGGGCTTGTTCTTCACTGTAACCTTGTTTATCTCCCCGTAGTCGATGCGTAGACGAAGGCTTCCGTTCTTCTTTCGCACGAAAGCACGGGTGCGCCCCAAGGCGACACACACGGTCTAATGAACCCTTTATCCAGAAAGCTCCTAGTCGTGCCCGGTAGAAGCTTGAAAGAGAGGATGACCTCTCGCTCGGGGGTATTCCTGGCAGTTCAGTCCGAAGGCCGTCGGAAGGAACCCCTACAATGGGGGCGTCAGTGAGTGATGCAGAGGGTCGAGTCGCTAAGCTCACTGAAACCAAGTAACTACACATCTGCCTGGTACCTTGTGAACCACTCCATTCCCAGCACCTCGTCGTAATCTTGCTTCCTGACTCGGAATTTTCCGTCACGACGCCACCGGTCCGCAACCCACCTCAGCCGGCGCTGAGAAGTTAGCACAAAAGTCTCGCGATGCGTCGAGGTTCCGCAGTCCTACCGCCCAACCCGTACCGGTGAGCCTTTAAAAGTCCAACACAACTAACCCGACGACAAGGAAAACAAACCACACTAACGCCCTCATAAGGCTCCAAGAGGTGCCAACAAAACAGACTGGGTTACTAACTACCAGTAAATCTCCCCTGAGAGCAACGAACTCACCCGTCACCAACTCGGACCGCACCCACCCGTCACCAACACGGGCCACCTCCACCCGTCACCAACACGAGTCACAAGCTCGGAGCATATCCACCGTCCCGGATTACCCGCTCTGATGGTCCGTCCGACCGGGGTGACGGTCAAAACTAAATTTAGGCTTCAGCCCTAAGGCCTACCACAAGGTCAGGTCCCACCTCCGTCCCGGCACCGACGGGGTGCGACACTCTGAATTGCCACTAACTCTCGGTCCCACCCAGTACCGGGCAGCGAAACGAGCGGTAAACCTCCAGGCCAACAGTGACACTCCCAACTAGGAGAAAAACTAAGCTCTAGGTCCGCTCAACAGTGACCTCCAGGTACTGAAGACTATCCATCTGAAACCTAAGGATCGGAAGAAGACAAGCAACGAAAACAGCGAGGAGAACCCTGTCCAAAGTCGCCTAGATTCACTAAACGCACTCGAGGGATCACATGCCAACCCACCAACAGGACAACCTAACCGACCCTCTTGCGCAGAACCCAGGAACCCGACCCAGAGCTACTTGGCACCACCCAACGTCAGAAGCTAAACCCCTCAATAAAAAGTCGCCACTTACGCGCACTTGTGCGAAACAAGGCACGCCCTCTCTAACCGAAAACGAGCCCAAACGAATAAGAGTTCAAGCCCCGGTGGTCTCCCTTTCTAACCCAAAGGAGCACCCCGAGACCCCATCGCGACAATTTCTGCAACCATCGCAATGTCTACGGTAAAGAGCCGAACTATGGGTAACAACCATAGGGGAAGAATCCTCATTCCCACCCATACCTTGCCCATGGTGCACAAGGAATCGGCCGATTATCTGCTATAACCCAACACCAGAAGATCCAGAAGGTACAAGTTTAGACAACGGCTGACCAGTTACCCATGACCGACAAACGGCCGACACCCTAACAAACACCGGTGGGTTGCACTACCACCCGTCACTGTTACCGACGACGACCCCAACGTCGGCAGAGGAAGGGGTTCGAAAAAAACAAAAGCCGGCGCAACGATCTGCCGTGCCAACAGCCGCACCAAGTGCATAAACACCGTCATCAGACCCACCGTACCTCCTATGCTGGTTGCCTAAACCATTAACTCATAGCAACCCTCAAGGCCGCGGTGGCAGCCGACCTCGACCCCAACCTCCACATCAACCCGACTACACCAGCACAACACCCGAGCTACACCGGAAAACTAAACTCAACAGTCCCACACTCTCGCATCTCTACGCAATTATACCCTGTTCATTTCATTAGTTAGTAGCCAGTGGTAATGTGCTCCTGTGGATGTTGGACGGCGACTACTGTGGTTAAAGCTGTTTTCTCTGATACCATCTTAATCTGTCACGCCCCGGGGGTTTCCTTAAGCGGAAGACTACCACTGAAAAGATTTAGATTTGTGTATGTATTTTTTTTTTTTGAAAACCAAACTCCCCCGGTGCGTGCCCAGACTCGCCGCATATACAAATTCACTCTGCGAACGGGCGGAGTCTCCTTTGTATATGCACGGCGTCCTGACTACAACAACCATTGTCACGCCCCGAGTTTAAAAACCAGCGTCTAAATTTTTTTTTTTTTTTTTTTTTTTTTTTTTGAAATCAGAGTTTAAAACCGGCCAGGGCGCAACAGACCGCCACATATATAGAAGAGTCCCAATCCCACTGGGGATTGAGCCTTTTCTATATATGCACGGCTCACTTGGCATACAACCAGAGTACTAACTACGTACATCTACTAAGCAAGATTAAATTACAATATCAATAACTTCTCAATTACATTGCATTACATTAGATACAACAAACAATTAAATACTTGATCTTATCGGCTGTCCAGGGTCAAGCTCTATCTCGTGATCTCACCAACTCGTCCCGACATCTCAACACCCGCTCGACCTGAAAAACAGTCACCCGAGGGTGTGAGACACACCGGAGTGTATCCCAGTGGGCACGACGAGCCGAGAAATAGCAGATCGTACCTACTGGTATACAATGCTAGAGGATAGTAATAGATCAGGGGTTAGGGTAAAGCAGATATATAACTGGTGCTGTAAAGAAAGTAAAACTCATAATCTGGGTACAAGCATAGGAGATAATTTTAGCAGTATTTAAAACATGTATCAGGATAATCAACACATCAAGGAGTTAGGACAATCAGCAAGATAACAATGGAACTATAATCAGAGGCATCACATAGAATCATAAAAGAAGTAGATAACTAGAAGCCGGATCAAAGAATCAAAGAATCAACACATGCATCAAATAGATGAAAACGCAAAGACCCAATCACAAGCTACCATTTTGGTCTTCGCAAAGACCTCAGGCGAGGCTGCCCTCTTGGCACCACCTGGTTGACATTCCCCAAACTAGGGTCACGGGTTGCCTCAGCTAACCACTTTACCGGTAAAGAACATCGCTACGGGTAGCAAATCCGCTGATATTCGTGAAGTACAACGGTGCGGGCGAATCATATGCAAATGCTCAAGCTCACGGTCCACTGACCGGGTAATCGGCAACAAGCCGGGAAAATCCCCACTGGGATGCAAGGGCAAAAAAACCAACTGAATCTCAACACTCATGCAGGAACACTCAGCAATAAATCTCAACTCATATGCAAGATCAAGGCAAATATCTCTCAACAGAAGCTCACAGATAAACTCAACTCAACCACACAAACCAACCAAATGATACAAAACTTAAACACATATTTTAAGAAAACTGTTTTGAAAAGTCCAAACCTCGAAGAGCATTGCCCTTGTCCTATCAAACAAGAACAGACTCAGGCGACACTACGAAGCTTGGATTTAGGTCCAAACCTCGCAGAGCAGTGCCTTTGTCCTATCAAACAAGAACAGACTCCGGCGACCCTACGAAGCGGGGTAAAACCTCAGTTAAATAAATCTATGTGCTCAGAGAGGTATCATTTGATCAGCAGAACAAACAGGCTCACTAATCAACCATGAAAATGTCCGAGTAAAAGTATAAATACTAGAGGTGCTATGGACAATCATGTAAGGCAAAATAGAACAGATAACAGGCATAGATCAGGCAGATAGCAGATATAATATATCAAAGAAAGGCAGGCTCAAAGTAATCAAGTTAAACTACCAAAAACAGGGGTCCAACCAGTATCGCACCCCAGAGGGCCGAACTGATAAAACCCGGACCGAAGATAACCCACCTGTCAATGCGCAGGCAATTAATCTGTAATCCTCTAAATGCTCAACTCCAGGTGCAAACTGAATCAACCTGGATCAAAAATCACCAATCAAGGATCAATTCAGTCCCGCTAACTCTAACCTAAACCCAGATCAATTTGAAACCCTCTTAGTTATTTTAATTGTCACCCGGATACCGTTAAATCGACGATTTTGCCGATTCTCGGACTATTATCCAATTTCCGCTCAACGAAAGCCGATGGATTCCCAACGGAAAGCTTAGGAATCATTTAAACATTTTACTAACCAGTACTCATTGTCTATTTTGCATTAAAACCCTTAAAGTTTTCAGAAATTACATTTTAGTACCATTTGAGCACTGTTTTCGCTCGTTCTTTCAACTGGAAAACAATTTTGACGAACCGTCACTTCCAGCAGGTGACATTTGTCTTGCTGAACACCGTGCTCACTAATTTGCAGCAGCACGGAACCCGAGGCAAACTTCGGGCCATAAAAACCCTCTCTAACATAGCCCAAATGAATTTTTGTTTCTCCGGGACTTCAAACACTATTTCTAACGCGAGCATCGCGTTCAGTGACCCCAAATTAGCTAGGAATGCACTGTCGCGACTTCGCCAACAGCCCGGAACCATGTTTTATTTAAACATTTCACTAAAAGGTTGATTCAACTACATCTTTTAATTTAAACTTCAAACAAGAACATTTTGTATATCAAAGTTGGTCTGGGCACTGCCAGGACCTCAGTGCTCACCCTGGTTGAGGCCCAGGGGTGCTGGTTCAAGCAGAACAAAGGTCAAGCTTACACCCTAATTCACAATGCACCAAACTTTAATCCACTCAGTTTCTGTTTGAACTGAAGTGAGCACAGAGCTCAGGGGACTATTTGGAGCAAGTTTCATATACAAAGTTTTGTCAAATTCCATTTTATAGTTCTTTGAGGCATTTAATCAAGCAGCTGGTATGCACAACACACACACACATACTCAAGCACAAATTGAAGTTGGGTTCTCTGCGTACACTGCCCCAGCACCAATATTTCTTGGAGGGAAATGATCCTCCAGGCTGCAGGAGTTTTTCCCATCATCTTGGAGCAACCCAACAACTCGGGTGGCCGAGTTCCAAGGTTGAAGAAGATGGAGAAAAACCCTGATTTTCGTGATGCTTCACACAAAGGTTCTGGGGCTTATCTAAATGCACCAGTAGGTGCTACTCACCCCTCTGAAACTTTCCATGCATGCGGTTGGCCCCGGGGTGCGGCGGCGGCGGCGGGGAGCAAAGCTCGGTTTGGAGCTTCACCCCGTTAATGGCGGATTTTGATAGAAGCATTATGAAGCTCTCTAACTTGCATGGATAGACTCCTTGTGGTCCCAGCAAGCTTCCCGACCAACTCTCCCCGGCCGGAGATGGCCTGAGCGTCGGCGGCCGCAACTTGGTGCAAATTCAAACCCAACTCGGCCGCGCCTTCCTCGGCTTGCATGGGAGCCATGCAACAGCATGGTTGGGAACCTCTTGGTCCCAACAAGGATCCTGGGCAGGTGGCCGGCGTCGGAGAGGCCCGCCGGCGCCGGAGCATCAAGCTCGGCCGAGTGCAACAAAAAGCCCGAACTAGGGCATAAAACTGCCATTAATTGGTTCAACCATACTCCACCAAATTTGGTGGAGTTGGTCCTCTCCTCCTACAGTCCAAGCACACCAATTTTGGTGCGTTTATATTCAGTGGTTGCCGAGTTCTTTAGGGGCGGAGCTAGGTTAGGTTTCCGGCGACCTATTGTGGCCGCCGGCTAACCATGCTGCATGGGACCTCGGGGCTTTGCAGGGAGGATGCTAAGGACCTAAGGAGTCCACTGCTAATGGTCCGGGGTGCTAGAAACCGTTGGTTAAGGACCCTCACCTTAGCCGAGCTCGGGGAAGAAGGAGGAAGCCGGATTCTTGGTTCCCTCACTACGCGCGGCCAAGGCTTGCTCCAGCAGGGTCCTCCAAGCACCAGGAACTCCTCAGACACCTCCCAATCCAACTTTGAAGAGATCCCGTCCAACTTCACACCTCGTCGGAGAAGGGAAGAAAGAGGAAGGTGGCTGCGGCGGCGCTCGGCGGCGGCTGGGGTCGGGTACACCAGAGCTCGGTTGCGGCCTCTTAATGAAGCTCTCAGAGGAAGGTTGGCTAAACCCTATGGCTTTGGTTGATCCCTCTTTCACGAACTCAAGGGAAACACCCAAATAGGCTTCTTACCTTTAACACCGGCGACCCGAACGGCCGGAGGTTACGGCAACCGAGGGGACGCGTCGGTTACAGCCTAAAGATGCTGGTGGAACTTCAGTTACCGAAGAGGAAGAGGCAGGGTACTCGGGATTACTCCAACACGTGTATAAATGCACATTTGCACAAAACCCCCTACACAAAGATCCTAAAACTCTAAGGTCCCTCAGTAGGTGACAAATGCACCCAGCACCCCAACTTATAAGCCTCATAATTTTTGGTACATAAAATATTAGGGTTTCTTCAAAAATACCCACTTTTTCAATGTATTTCACGCTTTTCGAGGCACTCGAGTCGCCGAAACTGAAAATGGACTTCGCCACGACGTCCGGCTCGTCGAGACCTTCAAAATAGGCTAATCATTTGTTTGATTTGGTGCTCGTATGAAATCTCGGGCCATCTTGTTCTGTATGTCGCAAATCGACGCACGCACTTCGATGCACACGGGTCGCCAAACGCGAAATCCGTCAGTGCCATTGCGCTCAGAACGTCGAAATTAGCTAGGATCCATTACTCATACTCCTATGTTAAAATTCTAGATAGTGGTTCGACCATTCATGATCACAAGGGGTTAAAAATTCAAAGGTTACTATTCACTTAAGTCGCGGGGCCCACTTTTTGATTTCTGATTTCTGGAAGATCCGACCGTCGGATCGAAAACATATGAATATGAAACTTCTATGTTTCGACGAGACGATCGCAATGGTGATCTCAGATTTTCCAGATCAGACCCCGATCAAAAGTCGATATTTCTGGGCCCACTATTGGCCCACTAACACTCCACTTTTGCCAAAATGACAAATTTTAAACATTTAAAGGCAAATAGAGACTTTCAAATTCTAGATTTCTACATCACCCACAACTTTTAAAAAGTTTCGTCCCTGAAACTTAACAAAACATACTTTAAAAATTTTCTAAACACCCAAAATATCAGTTTTCTAAGTATTAATCTAGTTAATAATTTATCTTAGTACGGTCGACCCACAACTTCTGTTTTGACCTATCAGACTTAGAACACTACCCAGCGCTCTCTCGTAACACGAGTCATCCTAGGGTTCGTTCCTAGCCAAACCTAGACATTGTGTTTCCTATTGCTCTGATACCATCTAATCTGTCACGCCCCGAGTTTAAAAACCAGCGTCTAAATTTTTTTTTTTTTTTTTTTTTTTTTTTTTGAAATCAGAGTTTAAAACCGGCCAGGGCGCAACAGACCGCCACATATATAGAAGAGTCCCAATCCCACTGGGGATTGAGCCTTTTCTATATATGCACGGCTCACTTGGCATACAACCAGAGTACTAACTACGTACATCTACTAAGCAAGATTAAATTACAATATCAATAACTTCTCAATTACATTGCATTACATTAGATACAACAAACAATTAAATACTTGATCTTATCGGCTGTCCAGGGTCAAGCTCTATCTCGTGATCTCACCAACTCGTCCCGACATCTCAACACCCGCTCGACCTGAAAAACAGTCACCCGAGGGTGTGAGACACACCGGAGTGTATCCCAGTGGGCACGACGAGCCGAGAAATAGCAGATCGTACCTACTGGTATACAATGCTAGAGGATAGTAATAGATCAGGGGTTAGGGTAAAGCAGATATATAACTGGTGCTGTAAAGAAAGTAAAACTCATAATCTGGGTACAAGCATAGGAGATAATTTTAGCAGTATTTAAAACATGTATCAGGATAATCAACACATCAAGGAGTTAGGACAATCAGCAAGATAACAATGGAACTATAATCAGAGGCATCACATAGAATCATAAAAGAAGTAGATAACTAGAAGCCGGATCAAAGAATCAAAGAATCAACACATGCATCAAATAGATGAAAACGCAAAGACCCAATCACAAGCTACCATTTTGGTCTTCGCAAAGACCTCAGGCGAGGCTGCCCTCTTGGCACCACCTGGTTGACATTCCCCAAACTAGGGTCACGGGTTGCCTCAGCTAACCACTTTACCGGTAAAGAACATCGCTACGGGTAGCAAATCCGCTGATATTCGTGAAGTACAACGGTGCGGGCGAATCATATGCAAATGCTCAAGCTCACGGTCCACTGACCGGGTAATCGGCAACAAGCCGGGAAAATCCCCACTGGGATGCAAGGGCAAAAAAACCAACTGAATCTCAACACTCATGCAGGAACACTCAGCAATAAATCTCAACTCATATGCAAGATCAAGGCAAATATCTCTCAACAGAAGCTCACAGATAAACTCAACTCAACCACACAAACCAACCAAATGATACAAAACTTAAACACATATTTTAAGAAAACTGTTTTGAAAAGTCCAAACCTCGAAGAGCATTGCCCTTGTCCTATCAAACAAGAACAGACTCAGGCGACACTACGAAGCTTGGATTTAGGTCCAAACCTCGCAGAGCAGTGCCTTTGTCCTATCAAACAAGAACAGACTCCGGCGACCCTACGAAGCGGGGTAAAACCTCAGTTAAATAAATCTATGTGCTCAGAGAGGTATCATTTGATCAGCAGAACAAACAGGCTCACTAATCAACCATGAAAATGTCCGAGTAAAAGTATAAATACTAGAGGTGCTATGGACAATCATGTAAGGCAAAATAGAACAGATAACAGGCATAGATCAGGCAGATAGCAGATATAATATATCAAAGAAAGGCAGGCTCAAAGTAATCAAGTTAAACTACCAAAAACAGGGGTCCAACCAGTATCGCACCCCAGAGGGCCGAACTGATAAAACCCGGACCGAAGATAACCCACCTGTCAATGCGCAGGCAATTAATCTGTAATCCTCTAAATGCTCAACTCCAGGTGCAAACTGAATCAACCTGGATCAAAAATCACCAATCAAGGATAAATTCAGTCCCGCTAACTCTAACCTAAACCCAGATCAATTTGAAACCCTCTTAGTTATTTTAATTGTCACCCGGATACCGTTAAATCGACGATTTTGCCGATTCTCGGACTATTATCCAATTTCCGCTCAACGAAAGCCGATGGATTCCCAACGGAAAGCTTAGGAATCATTTAAACATTTTACTAACCAGTACTCATTGTCTATTTTGCATTAAAACCCTTAAAGTTTTCAGAAATTACATTTTAGTGCCATTTGAGCACTGTTTTCGCTCGTTCTTTCAACTGGAAAACAATTTTGACGAACCGTCACTTCCAGCAGGTGACATTTGTCTTGCTGAACACCGTGCTCACTAATTTGCAGCAGCACGGAACCCGAGGCAAACTTCGGGCCATAAAAACCCTCTCTAACATAGCCCAAATGAATTTTTGTTTCTCCGGGACTTCAAACACTGTTTCTAACGCGAGCATCGCGTTCAGTGACCCCAAATTAGCTAGGAATGCACTGTCGCGACTTCGCCAACAGCCCGGAACCATGTTTTATTTAAACATTTCACTAAAAGGTTGATTCAACTACATCTTTTAATTTAAACTTCAAACAAGAACATTTTGTATATCAAAGTTGGTCTGGGCACTGCCAGGACCTCAGTGCTCACCCTGGTTGAGGCCCAGGGGTGCTGGTTCAAGCAGAACCAAGGTCAAGCTTACACCCTAATTCACAATGCACCAAACTTTAATCCACTCAGTTTCTGTTTGAACTGAAGTGAGCACAGAGCTCAGGGGACTATTTGGAGCAAGTTTCATATACAAAGTTTTGTCAAATTCCATTTTATAGTTCTTTGAGGCATTTAATCAAGCAGCTGGTATGCACAACACACACACACATACTCAAGCACAAATTGAAGTTGGGTTCTCTGCGTACACTGCCCCAGCACCAATATTTCTTGGAGGGAAATGATCCTCCAGGCTGCAGGAGTTTTTCCCATCATCTTGGAGCAACCCAACAACTCGGGTGGCCGAGTTCCAAGGTTGAAGAAGATGGAGAAAAACCCTGATTTTCGTGATGCTTCACACAAAGGTTCTGGGGCTTATCTAAATGCACCAGTAGGTGCTACTCACCCCTCTGAAACTTTCCATGCATGCGGTTGGCCCCGGGGTGCGGCGGCGGCGGCGGGGAGCAAAGCTCGGTTTGGAGCTTCACCCCGTTAATGGCGGATTTTGATAGAAGCATTATGAAGCTCTCTAACTTGCATGGATAGACTCCTTGTGGTCCCAGCAAGCTTCCCGACCAACTCTCCCCGGCCGGAGATGGCCTGAGCGCCGGCGGCCGCAACTTGGTGCAAATTCAAACCCAACTCGGCCGCGCCTTCCTCGGCTTGCATGGGAGCCATGCAACAGCATGGTTGGGAACCTCTTGGTCCCAACAAGGATCCTGGGCAGGTGGCCGGCGTCGGAGAGGCCCGCCGGCGCCGGAGCATCAAGCTCGGCCGAGTGCAACAAAAAGCCCGAACTAGGGCATAAAACTGCCATTAATTGGTTCAACCATACTCCACCAAATTTGGTGGAGTTGGTCCTCTCCTCCTACAGTCCAAGCACACCAATTTTGGTGCGTTTATATTCAGTGGTTGCCGAGTTCTTTAGGGGCGGAGCTAGGTTAGGTTTCCGGCGACCTATTGTGGCCGCCGGCTAACCATGCTGCATGGGACCTCGGGGCTTTGCAGGGAGGATGCTAAGGACCTAAGGAGTCCACTGCTAATGGTCCGGGGTGCTAGAAACCGTTGGTTAAGGACCCTCACCTTAGCCGAGCTCGGGGAAGAAGGAGGAAGCCGGATTCTTGGTTCCCTCACTACGCGCGGCCAAGGCTTGCTCCAGCAGGGTCCTCCAAGCACCAGGAACTCCTCAGACACCTCCCAATCCAACTTTGAAGAGATCCCGTCCAACTTCACACCTCGTCGGAGAAGGGAAGAAAGAGGAAGGTGGCTGCGGCGGCGCTCGGCGGCGGCTGGGGTCGGGTACACCAGAGCTCGGTTGCGGCCTCTTAATGAAGCTCTCAGAGGAAGGTTGGCTAAACCCTATGGCTTTGGTTGATCCCTCTTTCACGAACTCAAGGGAAACACCCAAATAGGCTTCTTACCTTTAACACCGGCGACCCGAACGGCCGGAGGTTACGGCAACCGAGGGGACGCGTCGGTTACAGCCTAAAGATGCTGGTGGAACTTCAGTTACCGAAGAGGAAGAGGCAGGGTACTCGGGATTACTCCAACACGTGTATAAATGCACATTTGCACAAAACCCCCTACACAAAGATCCTAAAACTCTAAGGTCCCTCAGTAGGTGACAAATGCACCCAGCACCCCAACTTATAAGCCTCATAATTTTTGGTACATAAATATTAGGGTTTCTTCAAAAATACCCACTTTTTCAATGTATTTCACGCTTTTCGAGGCACTCGAGTCGCCGAAACTGAAAATGGACTTCGCCACGACGTCCGGCTCGTCGAGACCTTCAAAATAGGCTAATCATTTGTTTGATTTGGTGCTCGTATGAAATCTCGGGCCATCTTGTTCTGTATGTCGCAAATCGACGCACGCACTTCGATGCACACGGGTCGCCAAACGCGAAATCCGTCAGTGCCATTGCGCTCAGAACGTCGAAATTAGCTAGGATCCATTACTCATACTCCTATGTTAAAATTCTAGATAGTGGTTCAGACCATTCATGATCACAAGGGGTTAAAAATTCAAAGGTTACTATTCACTTAAGTCGCGGGGCCCACTTTTTGATTTCTGATTTCTGGAAGATCCGACCGTCGGATCGAAAACATATGAATATGAAACTTCTATGTTTCGACGAGACGATCGCAATGGTGATCTCAGATTTTCCAGATCAGACCCCGATCAAAAGTCGATATTTCTGGGCCCACTATTGGCCCACTAACACTCCACTTTTGCCAAAATGACAAATTTTAAACATTTAAAGGCAAATAGAGACTTTCAAATTCTAGATTTCTACAACCATACAATCATCGCTTTAACCACTCTAGTTCAACAGTCGAAAAATACAACCATTTTCCATAAGTATTAAAGAGGTCGACAAATTTTGAAAGGATAAATCCACAGGTTTTAAAAACGGTGCCCACACGACGCCCAGGTTTTTCAAAACGGTTTTCAAAATTCATAAATCCACAGGGTTTTAAAATGGTGCCCACACGACACCCAGATTTTCAAAACGGTTTTCGCAATCCATAAATCCACAGGGTTTTAAAATGGTGCCCACACGACACCCAGATTTTCAAAACAGTTTTCGCAATCCATAAATCCACAGGGTTTTAAAATGGTGCCCACACGACACCCACATTTTAAAAACAGTTTTCGAACTATTTTCCTTTTTTTTTTTTTTTTTCCTTTTGTAGTTTGAAAGCGGCCACTCCGGAAAAGCAAAACAACTGCCCACAAAAATAATAAAAGACATTCCAACATCCACATCGACCCCACAAGGGTATCGCGATCCACATAGTAAGCTACTAACAGGTAATGAAATGAGCAAAATAAGAAGTACATACAGTCTATGACCTCGAAGGACCAAAAGTACTCCTGCCACGGCCTCACAGTCGTCTTAGCACTCATCCCTGGATGAACCTGTCACAGAGTGGGAAGTCAGTGACCAGAAAATAAAGCACGAAAGCAACTAGGGCTATAAGTAACGCAAACCGCAGTAAAACCAGAGCAACCGCCCCTCCTCATTGTGCAATCGACCGTATCCCTGTATAACCTGTCCCGGGAACCTGCCCCGGCAACCCGGACCGAGCACCAACCTCGGAGAACCAAACCGAGCACCAACCTCGGAAAACAAAACCGAGCACCAACCTCGGAAAACCAAACCGAGCACCAACCTCGGGTAAGAAAACCGAACCGAGCACCAACCACGGGAAAGAAAACCGAACCGAGAACCTGCATAACCTAATCCGGGCACCTACCCCGGCGTCCCCACGAGCACCTACCTCGGTAAACCACGTCGGGCACCTACCCCGACGGGTCACACCGCTCGCACCTCAGCGCCTCAAACCCCACACCTGCGGGGGCCCCCACTACGTCACCTCGTGGGTTTACACGGGTCATAGACCACTTTTCCGGAAAAGCACACCCTTTGCAGTGGCCAAACTGCGGGTGCGCGTGCTGCTGCCTCGAGCAAGTAACCGATAATACCAATAATACTCATGAATAAGCTATAACTACTATCATGTCAGCAACATAATGTATAACCATGGGAAAACTGTAACCGCCATCATGTTCTCAACACAATGCATAATTAAGAATAGTAACTATAACCGTCATCATGATCGGAACATCATGCAAAATCAAGAACACTAACCATAACCGAAATCACGATCGGAATATAATGCAAAATCAAGAACACTAACCATAACCAAAATCGGCGCTAAGTACTAAAATAAAAACCCACAGCTTTCGAAAAGTTCCACACTATGTCTCGAACGAAACCCACAACATGATAAACATCAAATAACGATAGTGCGCGTAAGGGATTCTAAGAGTGTACCCACCTGGAATGAAGATAACTGACCGCGCCCGCGACCCTCCTAAGCAGATCAGAACTCCTCGCGGCCTACTTAAATATCCGAGAACACAAATTAACACCTTACCCTAATCAGGTAAAAAAATCAGTGGTCCCGACAACTGTAACATAAACCCACAAAACCGAAAACTCAGATCAAACGGTAACATCAAAGGCTAACAACCGGACCGCGACTATTTCATCGCGAACTCCAACAAAAACCCAATTCTCAACCGGTAGCCAACTCGGAACGTCAAAGGTTAAACCAAGAAGACCCCGACGGCGAAAAGGATGAGAACAAAGACCCACGGCGCGTCCCCGACGATTTCGTCGAGGCGCGGAGCGTCGGCGAAAACCAGCACCCAACATGGCGAAACGTTGACCAAAAAGATCCCAAGTAGCCATGCCAAGAAAAACGCAGAAATGTGTGATCCCAACGGCGAAAACGGCGCTCAAAACGGTGGAATAACGGGCCAAAACGGAGCTACCGAACTTCCGGCTGCCGGATGGTGCACAGGAGCATCGCGTGGACCGGGTTTACAGCGTCGGCGGCTGCGCGGCATGCGCCGGGTGCACGCAGGAAGCGTGCACCGCGCATCCTGGGCCGGGCCGGTGCACGACACGAGCGCGCACCGGGGCTCACGGCCGTAGGGGTCTGCGGTGCGCACCGGGTGCACGCTGTAGCGTGCACCCGCGCCTGAGCGGGCCGGTCCGGCGCACGAAAACGTGCACCGGGTCTGCGGCTTTGGCTGCCGATGCGTGCGCCGGTTGCACGCCTGGAGCGTGCACAGCGCACAATATGCAGCCCGGCGCACGGTTTGCGTGCGCCGGGGTCTTCGCTCCCGAGGCTGTGGGGCTGTGCACCGGGTGCACGCCTGGGTCTGTGGACCGCGGCTGAGGCATCCGTACCTGATGAACAGTAACGCCCTTTTTTCGTTTCTTCTCCGTTTTCGCTCCCGTGCGGATTCCGGCGACGACCCCCTGCGAACAAGATAACGGCGGGCGGCGGCCTCCCGTTAACAACGGCGGCGGCGGGCCTCCCGTTCACAACACGCATCACCCAAAAAACACCCGAGCAACCGATCCTCGACCTCACAGAAATTGCAAAAAGGAAAATGGGAAAATTCGAACCGCTCACCTTGGTTCCGCCGGAGGAGGAGGAAGAAGAAGGATCGTCCCCTCCACGCCCGATCAATCCCGCAGAGGCTGGGCGATTTCCCCTTTCTCTACCCGTTTCTCGGTCTTGTTCCCTCCTTCGATTTCTTAAGAAGAGGGAAAAGGAAATTGGGGTTTTTCCCCCCGCACGCACCCAAATAAACTTAACGCTCAAATAAAAAAAATACGGGAAAGACCTAAATCCCCAAAACACAACTAAAAATCAATCGGGATGCAACGAGGGGTCCAGATTACCTCGAAAACGTGCCGATCTCCTGCACGGCTTTCGATGCGCCCAAACTGATGGTAAAACTTCAAAAACTATTTCTGGGATATCCGGGGTCGGAATTCAAATCCGATCGTGCCACCGTTTACCGTTTTGCGAGCTCTACCACCCAAAAATACCCGCAAACCCCGACGATCAGCCCAAAAATTCTCGAATTTCAACTCCCCTTCTAACAACTGAAGAAAATTCAATTAGGACCCAAACAGAAACCGAAAGGTCGAGGTACTACCAAATAAATAAAATAACCCACTGACATAAAAAGATGAAAGCCGATCACAGCAGGGTCCGTCCGAACACCTCGAAGAGCGTGCCGGCCACCTAGCACGGATTCCGATGCACCACTCAAAGGCAACCGCTTTGACCCCCCCATCCCGGGAGATCCGTAAATCGGAATCCGAATCCGTTCTCTTTGCCGTCCTCCGCTTTTCGAGCCCAATCGTAGAAAAATACTCGCGGTCCAGGCCAGTCCGTTGCAGAGAAACACCGTGAAAAGTTTTCCTACGATCTCGTCATAAAAAAAATAAAAAAATAAAAGGGAGGTATACAAGGGCAAGGGAACGCCAGGACTCTACATCATATAATGGGAATTTTCCAAAATCATGCAATTGATCTATTTTTAAAATTCCTTTTGCAAAACTAATTGATTCCTAGTCTCTCTACACGATAATGATTGTTTGGGTACAATTTTTCTAATTTTTAAAAATTAACAATTTTTTCGTGTTCTTGAGGTGTTGCTCATAGGATTTCTTTTCACAAGAAACCAATAGCAATGGTGATCACCTGGATCATTTTTCTTCTGGCTGCTATGGTACATACGAGAGACACTGTCAAGCCCAAGAGGGCTAAGAAAGCAAAGAAAGCGAAAGATGATTCCGATACAGAATCGGAGACGGAATCGATCAATTGGGATGAGTTGCAAGTTGAAGCAACAACTGTTCCCACTGCTTCAAAGGGAAAAGTGACTGCAGAGACATCAAAGGCTCCGCCTACTGCTGCTGAAAAGGAAAAAGCTCCAATGGAAGAAACTTCTGGGAAAACAAGAAGAAAAAGCGTTGCTCGCAAAAGAGGGAGTGCTCGAGGAATCTCCATTGAGCAACAGTTGATAGCCAAGCACTCCACATGACTTTATCAGCTCGGCTAGGATAAAGGATTTTGAAAACAGGGAATGCATTGGCGAAAGGCATGTTGATGTCAAAGCCTTGAAGGAGTCGTTCTCGGCCATTTGGGACTTTGTTTTGACCAGATAGGTCTTGCTCCCATTTGCGACTTCCCCGAGACCACTGGGTATTGTCTTCACTCAGTGAGGATGTTTTATCAGAATGCTTGCTATCTAATTGATCAGGAGAGGCGGACGTCGAGACTTTCAAACATTGGTCAAGAATGTTAAGATTAAAGTAACGCCGCAACTGATTGGAGAGGTATTAAGGATGACGGCCCGAGCGATGGCGCTCATTACCTGAAGAATCAAGTTTTCAAACCCCACTCCTGGAGAGTGGTTGTTGATGGCATCTGTCTGCCCGATACTCTGTCTGCAGGAAACTCAGTCTTTTCAAAGGAGCTACGACCTGAGTATCGCTACTTAAACCTTCATTGTCTGCTATAACGTCCTTCCAAATATGAACACGAAGGTTCTTCGGTGGGATAGGATGTTAGTTCCTTTATCTTCTTGGAAACCCCACAGCAGCAATGGGAGCAAACTTAAACATCCCTTACATCATTTGGGCAAGGATGGCTCGCTATGTGGAACATGGCTCACCCTTCAGAGAGACTACCTTAATCCAATGATCATCATGCGCATTCTTCGAAAATTTAAAGCTGACACGAATGCGAGTTCCTACATGCACAGTCTAGGAACGATCAATGAAAAAACAATTGTAAAGTCCTCTCTCTCGAAAAGCAAGATGAGCCCATATTACCTCCTCACCGACAACGAGCACAACAACAACAAGCAACAACCTCTGCACCGGCAACAACCCCTCCAGTCCAACCAGCACCGACAGCACAACAAGCACCTCCATCGACTTCTGATGATGATGCATCAGTTACCTCAATCTATAAAGAATAGCAAAGGCTCTCCAACGAGCAAGACGTATATCAAATGAACTCCATTGCGGTAAAGGAAGAAATAAGAAGGTAAATAAGAATCAGTCATCAAACAAAAGAGATTAAAGAAAATTTCCAAATTCTCGCTGTATCAGTTCAGATGAGTTGAATAATCCGTATCCTTCCAATTTCTGTTTATTATGCATATGTTTAATCATTCTCTTGTGCAGGATTTTTTTTTGTGCAGGTCTTTAAGTTTTAGTTTTAAGTTTTTGTTCTCAATCTTTTGGTACTTGAACTGTTAACTATTCTCTCCATTTTGGTAATTTTTTGGCTAACTTTTGTGACAAAAAGGGGGAGAGAGAAGTATAAACAATGATACAATGGTTATTGAGAAAACTTGAAACTATAGAGGTAAGTATAACCTCAACTTGCAAGGTAAGTAGAACTTCAACTTTCGGTTTTCATTTGTGTTTGAATGCATGCCTCGACTAGCTATTCGTCTAACTATTTGGGCATGTAATATAACTAACAAGTTGATGTTCACTAACATGACATTTGGATGTTGATTGCATAGAAGATATGTTGGTGTTTTAACTATGATCAGTTTACATATCTGAATATATAAATGTCATGGTAAGTATAAATGAGTATAAACTTCATCTCTGTATGTGGTTTTGAATGATATAAAATTCTTGAGGTATCTAACGATTTCTTTTGTCAAGAATGATTTCTTTTGCAGAGAGTACAGATGTCTAAGTCTAGAGTCTGTTTTAGGAGTTTAACTCATGTATTTTATTTTGGATCTCCATTGTAAATTTTTGTTGTATGGTGATAGCAACAAAAATATCTTTTTGAATTTTCTTGAGTGGATCTATGTTTTGTCACGAAACCGCCAAAGGGGGGATTGTTACGGAATTTGAGTTGGCGTATTTCGTGAATTCAGTTAAGTCTTGAAGATTGAAGGTAAAGGAAGTTGGATCATATAACTCAATCTCAAGAAAGAAGAATTCAAAAGGATCAGGTATGTTTAACTTAATATCTTTGGTGATCCGAATACTTCTTATAGCGTAGAAACACTTGGATGGATTTGTTATTGCATAAATATCAAAAACTGGACATGGGACATGTTCAGGATCCGGATCAGATTGTTCAATCCGGATCCCGAAGGTGGTTCGTTCATACACCAGTTCATCCGGATCGTAGCTTCCCTTGATCCGGATCCCGAACACTGAGTTTTACCATTTTATTTGAACGATCCGGATCAGGCTTCGCAATCCGGCCCGAACGTTGATGTTTGGTGAACTGTATGAACGATCCGGATCAAGCACTTCGATCCGGATCCCGAACCTTCGTTTTTCTGGAAATTGTTTTTCTCGCTACTGCAATCCGGATCGCCGATCTCCGATCCGGATCGTCGTCATGTAAAAACTCCAGAAAAGTTAGTTTTTGATCCTTATCTTCTTCCAAGGGTTTCTAACCTATAATAGACCCTATGATTCATCTTCTAGGGTTAGTCCAAAACGAGGCCGTAAACCAAATAGCCGTCATAATAAAATATAATCTATATACGGCCTAAGATCCACATATAGAGAAGAAAGGAAATCATAGATTCTCTTATGTTTCTTCATCTATATTGATTGATTTGATTCTAGGTTTTCATACTCACATTTGAGTAGAATCAAATCAATGAATACTTAGATGGTATTTCCGATCTATTTCTAATCTAAGTATTCGGCGGATCATCACCACCCAAAAAACAACGATTTACCCCAAATCGGCGCGTGGACTCGCGTGGCCTTGTGGATTCAAGGTGCAACCGCTCTCGTGGATTCGGAGCGAGGTACGTTCGTGGATTCGAAGCGTGCTACTGGGTGAAGACGTGGATTCGGTCGGACGTCGTGGACTCGACGTTGGACGCCGTGGATTCGGCGTTGGACGCACATCGTGGATTCGAGAAGCGTCGTGGAGCGAGCGGAGAAGATCAACTAGGAGCGTATGGGAACAGGTTGAGTCGTATGTGAGTACG
>JAQNDB010000721.1:0-69677 GCA_029204045.2 Tillandsia leiboldiana
GAGGTTTGCCGAAATTTCGGAAAAGATTAGGCCAACAGAGGTCGGAAATGGATTCAGCACGGAAAAACGCTTGAAAACGGCTATTGCTTGTTTTTTTCTGAGTCCGGATGCCCAAAACGACTCCCGGAAGTTTTTAGTGGAAAAGTTGCATGCGTGAGGGGCCGTAGACCGCCGTGATGCCACGTGCGGCCTGTCATTGGCCGGTTCAGGATGCGCGCGGTCCACAGAGTTGCGCGGCGGGGTGCACAGACCCGGCGCATGGACACGTGGCACCGCCTGATTGGCGGGCGCAAGGCGCGCGGTCTACCGGGGTGCGCGGCGGTGCATGGACCAAGGCGGGGCACGTGGCAGCCTCCGGTTGGTCGGTGCACGCGGCGCGGTCCACGAATTCCAAGTGGAATGCGTGGACCGGGTGTAGGGGACACGTCACCCTCTGGTTCGCGGGCGCACCGTGCGCGGTGCACGGAGCCGGGGCCGGTACCTCGGGCGCGTGCGCACGACGGGGCCATGCCGCGCGCACCGGCGCGCCGCCGACCGGTCAGCGGGTCAACCGGGTGGACACGCGTCGCCCGCTGGTTGGCGGGCGCCCACCGCCTCACTGTGCGGGGGCGGGCCACGTGGCAGCTCGGGGGTGGCCCGAACAGCTGTTTGCTGTTCGGCGGGCCACGTGGCAGCACCTGGTGGATTCGGGCGTGAACAGTGTTGGGCCGGCCCAACACTGTAGCCGCCCGAAAGTACCGGGCGCCCGAAAGTTGGGCCCGAAAGCCCATTGACTTGTCTTTTGGGCTGATTTCGGGTGAGGGCCTATAAATAGGCCCCTTGGGGCTCATTTTTGAGGCTTTTCCCGAGAGTTGTTAGCCATTGAGCCCCTCACCAATTCTCTTCCTCTCCCTCGTTGTGCATCTTTTGGCGAAGGTTCAGAATTGTTTGGAGGCGCGACGACGGCGACTTCTGCATCGGGGGGCGGAGCGACGATCTACTGTTGGAGGCCCATTTTCGTCGCAGTTTAGTCTGGGAGGTCTACCGGGCTACCCCCGACGTTATTTTTGGACGATTTCTGCGGTGACCGGTTTCGTAAGAGGTATATCTACATTTTCCGTGTTGGACACTTTTTCTGGATACGAGCTTTTCTTGGGGTTCGGGGTACATTTTTAACACCCCTTTGCGACTGTTGGTTGATTTGGACAGCACCTACTTGTCAGATTTTTATCTCCTCATCCGGACATCGGAATTCGACGTTCAGGACTCTATCGACATCTACTCTTCGCGAGGATCGCCGTCATATTTTTACATGGAATTTTTGGAGGAAGTTTTCAGGTGAAAATTTCTTGTGAATGGGACTATTCATCACAGATGTTTGGGATTTTGGAATTTGTGTGGATTAAAGTGGTAATTTTGGTGTATGTTTGTACCCAGGAGGGTTGTG
Organism: Tillandsia leiboldiana; assembly: GCA_029204045.2. Taxonomy (NCBI): domain Eukaryota; kingdom Viridiplantae; phylum Streptophyta; class Magnoliopsida; order Poales; family Bromeliaceae; genus Tillandsia; species Tillandsia leiboldiana. The sequence continues at coordinate 1,427 of JAQNDB010000721.1, forward strand.
AGCACTTCTACCGTGTTGTTGGCTTGGTGGGATTTGTGATTTGACTGTTTTGGGCTTCTCAGCTGTACGATTCCGGGCATTAGCACTTTCAGGTGGGTGACCTTGCTTCCAAGACTCTGGACTGTGTACTAATTCTATGTGTGTAGGATCATGCATGTTAGAAATTGGAGTATTAGCATGTGTAAAACTGTATGTTGTATCTTGTATATCAGTTGATGAATCTTGTGATTCCTACTCTATGTTAAGTAGTGAAATCTTGGAACTTGACCTAGCACCCCTGTCATATGTAGCATGTTCAGCCAGTCTGTAGAAAAACTCCAACTTGGGCTAGGTTTTTACTGCTCTAGACATTCCACATCACGATACTTCTTTTCCACTTTGGACTTAGCTTTTCCTCGCCCGAGTTGTGGGCCGAGAGGTCGGGTGGTTGTGGGATGCATTTGCACTCGTGTCTGGGGACCGAGTGGAGTTGATAGCAGTCTGTAGATCTGATTTCTTTGGGAGATTGATAGTGATGGTAGATCTGGGTTCTTGGAAACTGTCAGAGTGACAGTGAGTCTCAGCTGTGTAGATTCCAGCTAGTGAGTGAGTTAGTGATTTGTGTGTTGCCGATCTTGTTGATCGAGGATTTGGATCATAGCCTGCATGAGCCACATTTGAGCTTTACAGAGATACTTACAGAGATACTTGTTATGGGTTACTTTGACTCGAGCGGGTCGCTCCCCTCGAGTGCCACTCCGGAGTAGGCGAGACCGGGTTGTTGTACCGCGTGAGTTTGAGATGTTCTTAGCGACTTGTTGTTGCATTTGTCCCTCTGGCTGTGCTTTTGTTGGCAGCCACGGACGCCCTACGTAAGTCCGCTCCTCCGGGACGTAACGGTAGTAGGTTGGCGCAGGTTTGACTGGACCCGATGTGGCAGTCAGTTTTGATTGGGTGATCAGGGAGGAGAGTTAGTTGTGGCATTATGTTCTTTCCGTTCCACTGTTGAGGCATCTAGATAGAGGCATAGTAGCTGTTGAGTTACTTTTTCCAGCTTTCCTTACAGCACTGCATATGTTACTTTTGCCTCTGGTAGACTTAGTGGGCAGACCGTCGGGCTTGTTGGGCGGCACCCACTAGAACTACTGTGGGATGTAGTTCTCACACCCGTCGTGGTGTCTTCTCACCCAGGGACTTCTGCTCCGGTTCCTGCAGCTCCTGTTGCTGATCCAGCTCATTCTGACCGAGTAAGGGAGTCGCGAGATAGATCCCCTCCTGTCATCTTCAGTGTGTGAGTAGATGTACCCCAGTACTATTTTGTGTGTGTTATGTCGAGTGACTGTTGTAGTGAGGTTTGAGTTGTACCTTTCTTTCCTGCTTTTCTGAGAGACTCTTGTATTCTGGTGAGGTTGGTCTGTATATTTGTGAGTTGTAGTTTTATTTTATGTATTTTATTCCAGCTTTTCTCTTTCAGCTCTGATATCTGCTAGTGTAGATGTTTCTTTGCAGGTTAGTCGCTACGCCGATACGGGCTTCCCGTATGGGCGGCGGATCTGTTGGCGAGCCGGGGCGCAGTATCGCCCCGGGGCGTGACAGATTAGAGTGGTATCAGAGCCTAGGATGTAGGTCTTGGAGGACGTAGGAACCCTAGGCTTGTGGTTGGACCCTTGGATGACTCGCGTGAGAGCCGTGATTTTAGCGAGAGTCCTGATTGGATTTCTAACTCTCCCGAGTGGTTCGGGGTGAGCGATTGACATGTCTTCCTTCGGTGGCAACTATGTTGGCTGCAGACAACATAGTACTTCGGGAAGGGGGACATGCCTTCTGACTTTCGCTAGATTGGGTCGAGAGATGATTTGGGTTCTAATTGTTTGCCTTTTCCCTCAGGTGGGGATGCCTCCTCGACGCTCGATGGTGACGCGTTCGCAGCCTGCGTCCTCTGAGCCCCGAGCAGGAGGACTCGGGGCAGGGACAGCAGAGCGAGGTTTGGAGCTCCGTGCCCAGATGGCACAGTTGGCTGAGGCGTCTCGACGCCAGTAGGAGGCTGTGAGTCGGTTGACGCTCTTGTTGGAGCAGAGAGCGCAGCCGGCGGTAGTACCCCCTGAGAGTTCACCCGGTGCCTTCTTCCCCTGTTGTGGCACCCTCGGTTGTGCAGCCTGCACCAGCAGTTCCGGCTGAGCCAGTTTCCAGTAGGCCACCGTCTGGGACGACGGGATCTTTGACTTTGGCAGAGCAGCAGGTTTTTGGTGGGTCTTTTGTTGAGGTTTCGCAAGTTTGATCCACCCCGCTTTTCGGGTATGAGTGCTGAGCCGTGGGCGGCTGAGTCTTGGGTTACGGCCATGGAGCGCCATTTCGAGAGCCTTTTATTGATGAGAGGTTTCGAGTTCTGTGGCCACTCATTTTGCTGAGAGCAACGCCGAGGCATGGTGGCGGCGTTTGCGACCCGCAGGTCCGCCTGGGACCCAGGTTTATCTCTTGGGCAGAGTTTCGTGGTATGCTTCTTGGGGCCTTCTTTCCCGAGAGTGTTCGGCAGAGTTGGAGGAGCAGCTGAGGAATCTCCGCTAGGGAGATAGGCCCGTGACACGCGTACATAGCCGATTTCAATCGGCTGTTAGCTTGTATGCCCCACGTGGCCAGAGATGAGACCCCACCGGATCTATATGTTCGAGAGAGGGTTGCGTCGGGACATTTATCAGTTGGTCCGCTCCCGCAGATTACAGACTTTGGAGGCCTCGATGGAGCAGGCACTGTATGTGGAGAGTGGTGAGGTCGTGATGGCAGAGGTGGCTCCAGCCCCCGTAGTGACTCCTGGGGCAAAGCGCCCGGCGCTGTTTGAGGAGGGGCAGTCGAGTAGACAGGGACCCCTGAGACCACCCCGTTTCCACTCTCAGGGACGGAGGTATCAGGGGCGCAGAGATCTGGGGGATCTCGTCAGTTCCAGCAGCAGCAGCGTCGACCACCTCGACAGCAGCAGTCTTCGCAGCAGCAGCAGTCTTCGCAGCAGCAGCAGACTTCGCGGCAGCCGCGCCCTGATCGTTGTGTCATTTGTGGAGGACCGCACCCACCGCCCAGTGCCCGCAGAGTCAGGGCCGCTGCTTCCGTTGCGGGCAGACCGGTCACTTCGCGAGGGCGTGCCCCAGGGCAGGTTACCCAGCTCCTTCATCAGCTTCTGCATCCTTCATTCCTCGTCAGTCAGCAGGACCTTCGGCGGCCTCCGGTAGGCCAGACTTTGCTTCATCGTCCTCCGCGACAGCCAGAGCGACATCCCCCGGCGCCGAGCGGTCGAGTCTATGCCGCTCAGGTAGAGGATGCTTACAGCAGCAGAGCATGTCGTCGCAGGTATTATTTTGATTTCTGCAGTTCGTACTCGTACTCTCTTTGATACCGGTGCAGTCGCATTCTTTATCAGTAGAGCATTTGCATCCCTTCATGGTATAGAGGTAGTTTCTTTATCACATGCATTAGAGGTTCAGATACCAGATCATGTCTTGCATGTCGAGGAGTATTGTAGGGATTGCCCTGTGCAGTTGGGATCCTGGATTTTGCCGGCAGACTTGCTTGTCTTGCGGCGGCTCCAGGATTTCGACGTCATGCTCGGTATGGATTGGTTGTCGAGGTACTATGCTATTATAGACTGCAGAGAGAGGACGGTGACCCTCCGCGAGCCTGGACAGGAGGAGTTCGTCTTCAGAGGCTGCCAGAGCACCTTCTTTGCGATGACTGTTTCTTCGGCGAGGGCTAGGCGGATGATTAGTAGGGGCTGCACCGCTTTCTTAGCGACGATTGTGGAGGTGCCTACGGCGGCACTGGGACTCGAGGATATTCCTGTTGTCCGCGAGTTCCCAGATGTGTTTCCCCCTGAGTTGACGACTATGCCGCCGGAGAGGGAGGTGGAGTTTGTGATTGATGTGGTACCGGGAACCGCACCAATCTCGAAGGCGCCTTATAGGATGGCACCTGCCGAGTTGAGGGAGTTGAAGGCCCAGCTTCAGGATCTTATGGATAGGGGCTTTGTCAGGCCTAGTGTTTCTCCGTGGGGAGCGCCAGTTTTATTTGTGAAGAAGAAGGATGGGTCGCTTCGTTTGTGTGTGGATTATCGGGAGTTGAATAAAGTGACCATCCGGAACAAGTACCCTCTTCCACGGATAGATGATTTATTTGATCAGTTGCAGGGAGCCACAGTGTTTTCGAAGATTGATCTTCAGTCAGGTTACCACCAGTTGAGGGTGAGGGCCGAGGACATCCCTAAGACGGCTTTTCGATCCCGGTATGGGCATTATGAGTTTACGGTTATGCCGTTTGGTTTGACTAATGCCCCAGCTGCATTCATGGATTTGATGAACCGGGTATTTCAGCCGTACTTAGACTTGTTGTGGTTGTGTTCATTGATGACATCTTGATCTACTCCCGGAGCGATGTGGATCATGAGGAGCACTTGAGGATAGTGCTGCAGCTTCTACGTGAGAAGAAGCTGTATGCCAAGCTTAAGAAGTGCGAGTTTTGGCTTCGGGAGGTTGCATTTTTGGGCCACTTGGTATCAGCCGCAGGGGTGGCAGTTGACCCGACGAAGATCGATACAGTTCGGGATTGGCCGAGACCGACGACGGTGACGGAGGTCCGGAGCTTTCTGGGCTTGGCAGGCTACTACCGTCGGTTTGTAGAGGGCTTTGCGAAGCTCTCTACTCCCCTGACCTGTTTGACTAGGAAGGGGATGAGGTTCATTTGGACTGAGCAGTGTCAGCGGAGTTTTGAGGAACTGAAGAGGAGACTGATTTCAGCACCAGTTCTTACACTGCCAGTGATGGGTGATGGCTACGTGATTTACAGTGACGCCTCGCACAGCGGTTTGGGTTGTGTCTTGATGCAGCATGGGAGGGTAATTGCTTATGCTTCACGGCAATTAAAGGATTATGAGAAGAATTACCCCACTCATGATTTAGAGCTGGCAGCTGTGGTGTTTGCATTGAAGCTGTGGCGGCATTACCTCTACGGTGAGCATTGTGAGATCTACACGGATCATAAGAGCTTAAAGTATCTGTTTACTCAAAAGGAGCTGAACCTGAGGCAACGCCGGTGGTTGGAGTTACTGAAGGATTACGATGTGAGTATCCTCTATCATCCCGGCAAGGCCAATGTGGTAGCAGATGCTTTGAGTCGGAGGTCAGTGCAGAGCTTGAGCATGTTGGTCACACAGCAGGCCCCGCTGATTGAACAGTTGAGGCGACTCCAGATTGAGGTTGTATCCCCTGGGGTCTCTGCTAGACTGATGTCTATGGTCTTGCAGCCCACTCTGTTGGACAGGATTAGGGAGACGCAGAGTGAGGACCCCCACTTGGAGAGGATTAGATCACAGATTCAGGCAGATCTTATAGGGGATTTTACAGTGGATAGCTCGGGAGTACTGCGGTACAGGGACCGAGTGTGTGTGCCTTCGGATTCAGAGATCAGAGACCAGATTTTGGGAGAGGCCCATTATACACCTTATACCATTCATCCTGGTGGTACTAAGATGTATAAGGACCTCAAGGCACATTTTTGGTGGTCCGGAATGAAGCGGGACATTGGAAGATTTGTGGCTCACTGTTTAACTTGCCAGCAAGTGAAAGCAGAGCACCGGGTTCCTGCCGGCAAGTTACAAAGTCTTCCAATTCCCGAGTGGAAATGGGACCACATCACCATGGACTTTGTTACAGGGCTGCCGAGAGCGCAGAGTGGAGACGACGCGATTTGGGTTATTGTTGATAGACTCACCAAGTCTGCACATTTCTTGCCTGTTCAGATGACTTGGTCATTGGAGCGTCTGGCATAGTTGTATTTGGACGAGATAGTGAGGCTACACGGGATACCTGCGTCGATTGTTTCAGATCGGGATCCGAGGTTTGTGTCACGATTCTGGGGGAGTTTACAGTCAGCTTTGGGGACCCAGCTCAGATTCAGCACTGCATTCCACCCACAGACTGATGGCCAGTCTGAGCGCACTATACAGACCCTCGAGGATATGCTGAGAGCGTGCGTTATGGATTTTGGAGGGGGGTGGTACCGACACTTATCTTTGGTTGAGTTTGCGTACAACAACAGCTATCAGGCGAGCATTCAGATGGCTCCGTTTGAGGCGTTGTATGGACGCAAGTGTCGGTCACCCTTGTATTGGAGTGATGTGGGTGAGAGGAGAACTTTGGGACCAGATCTTCTTTTGGAGGCTGAGGAGAAAGTCAGAGTTGTTCGTCGACACCTTAAGGTAGCCCAGAGTCGTCAGAGGAGTTATGCTGATACTCGACGGTGAGACCTAGAGTTTCAGATTGGTGACCATGTATTCTTAAAGGTCTCGCCTTCGAAAGGGGTCCGGAGATTTGGAGTGAGTGGGAAGCTTAGTCCCCGTTTTGTTGGACCCTTTGAGGTACTTGAGAGGGTAGGCCCTGTGGCTTATAGAGTTGCTCTTCCTCCACGTTTGGCCGGTGTACACGATGTTTTTCATGTCTCAGCCCTGAGGAGATATGTCTTTGATCCGTCGCATGTGGTTGACTTCACTCCCTTGGAGATCGGTGAGGACCTGGTTTACGAGGAGCGGCCGTTGCGGATTCTTGCTCATGAGGTGAGGGAATTGCGCAACCGGACCATTCCGTATGTGAAGATCTTATGGAGCAATCACGATGAGCGAGAGGCTACTTGGGAGCTAGAGACAGAGATGAGATCTGCATACCCTTTTCTGTTCGAGACTACTGGTTGAGGTACGCCTGTTCTACCTTACTTTGTTTCGAGGACGAAACTTCCTTTTAGTGGGGGAGGATGTAGTGGCCCTAATTCCCATGCAGCGTTCTTCCGATGAATCCACTGTTAGAGCACCTAGCGTTGGTGTATCTGGCCCATGGTGCGTCAATGGGATGCCACAGATGGACCCTGTGTGTTATTATTAGCTGTGTAGGCCTTCGGCTGAGTTTGCCGAAATTTCAGAAAAGAATTAGGCCCAACAGAGGTAGGAAATGGATTCAGCACGGAAAAACGCTTGAAAACGGCTATTTGCTTGTTTGTTTCTGAGTCCGGATGCCCAAAAACGGACTCCCGGAAGTTTTTAGTGGAAAATGGTGCATGGGAGGGGCCGTAGACCGCCGGGATGCCACGTGGCGGCCTGTCATTGGCCGGTTCAGGATGCGCGGTCCACAGAGTTGCGCGGCGGGGTGCACAGACCCGGCGCATGGACACGTGGCACCGCCTGATTGGCGGGCGCAAGGCGCGCGGTCTACCGGGGGTGCGCGGCGGTGCATGGACCAAGGCGGGGGCACGTGGCAGCCTCCGGTTGGTCGGTGCACGCGGCGCGGTCCACGGAATTCCAAAGTGGAATGCGTGGACCGGGTGTAGGGGACACGTGTCAACCGCTGGTTCGCGGGCGCACCGTGCGCGGTGCACGGAGCCGGGGCCGGTACCTCGGGGCGCGTGCGCACGACGGGGCCATGCCGCGCGCCCGGCGCGGCCGCCGACCGGTCAGCGGGTCAACCGGGTGGACACGCGTCGCCCGCTGGTTGGCGGGCGCCCACCGCCTCACTGTGCGGGGGCGGGCCACGTGGCAGCTCGGGGGTGGCCCGAACAGCTGTTTGCTGTTCGGCGGGCCACGTGGCAGCACCTGGTGGATTCGGGCGTGAACAGTGTTGGGCCGGCCCAACACTGTAGCCGCCCGAAAGTACCGGGCGCCCGAAAGTTGGGCCCGAAAGCCCATTGACTTGTCTTTTTGGGCTGATTTCGGGTGAGGCCTATAAATAGGCCCCTTGGGGCTCGTTTTTGAGGCTTTTCCCGAGAGTTTTAGCCATTGAGCCCCTCACCAATTCTCTTCCTCTCCCTCTTGTGCATCTTTTGGCGAAGGTTCAGAATTTTTGGAGGCCGCGACGACGGCGACTTCTGCATCGGGGTGCGGAGCGACGATCTACTGTTGGAGGCCCATTTTCGTCGCAGTTTAGTCTGAGAGGTCTATCGGGCTACCCCGACGTTATTTTTGGACGATTTCTGCGGTGACGGTTTCGTAAGAGGTAAATCTACATTTTCCGTGTTGGACACTTTTTCTGGATCCGAGCTTTTCTTGGGGTTCGGGGTACATTTTTAACCCCCTTTGCGACTGTTGGTTGATTTGGACAGCACCTACTTGTCATATTTTTATCTCCTCATCCGGACATCGGAATTCGACGTTTCAGGACTCTATCGACATCTACTCTTCGCGAGGATCGCCGTCATATTTTTACTGGAATTTTTGGAGGAAGTTTTTCAGGTGAAAATTTCGTGTGAATGGGACTGTTCATCACAGATTTTGGGATTTTGGAATTTGTGTGGATTAAAGTGTAATTTTGGTGTATGTTTGTACCCAGGAGGTTGTGAGCACTTCTACCGTGTTGTTGGCTTGGTGGGATTTATGATTTGACTATTTTGGGCTTTCTCAGCTGTACGATTCCGGGCAGTTAGCACTTTCAGGTGGGTGACCTTGCTTCCAAGAACTCTGGACTGTGTACTAATTCTATGTGTGTAGGATCATGCATGTTAGAAATTGGAGTATTAGCATGTGTAAAACTGTATGTTGTATCTTGTATATCAGTTGATGAATCTTGTGATTCCTACTCTATGTTAAGTAGTGAAATCTTGGAACTTGACCTAGCACCCCTGTCATATGTAGCATGTTCAGCCAGTCTGTAGAAAACTCCAACTTGGGCTAGGTTTTTACTGCTCTAGACATTCCACATCACGATACTTCTTTTCACTTTGGACTTAGCTTTTCCTCGCCCGAGTTGTGGGCCGAGAGGTCGGGTGGTTGTGGGATGCATTTGCACTCGTGTCTGGGGACCGAGTGGAGTTGATAGCAGTCTGTAGATCTGATTTCTTTGGGAGATTGATAGTGATGGTAGATCTGGGTTCTTGGAAACTGTCAGAGTGACAGTGAGTCTCAGCTGTGTAGATTCCAGCTAGTGAGTGAGTTAGTGATTTGTTTGTTGCCGATCTTGTTGATCGAGGATTTGGATCATAGCCTGCATGAGCCACATTTGAGCTTTACAGAGATACTTTACAGAGATACTTGTTATGGGTTACTTTGACTCGAGCGGGTCGCTCCCCTCGAGTGCCACTCCGGAGTAGGCGAGACCGGGTTGTTGTACCGGCGTGAGTTTGAGATGTTCTTTAGCGACTTGTTGTTGCATTTGTCCCTCTGGCTGTGCTTTTGTTGGCAGCCACGGACGCCCTACGTAAGTCCGCTCCTCCGGGACGTAACGACAGTAGGTTGGCGCAGGTTTGACTGGACCCGATGTGGCAGTCAGTTTTGATTGGGTGATCAGGGAGGAGAGTTAGTTGTGGCATTATGTTCTTTCCGTTCCACTGTTGAGCATCTAGATAGAGGCATAGTAGCTATAGAGTTACTTTTCCCAGCTTTCCTTACAGCACTGCATATGTTACTTTTGCCTCTGGTAGACTTAGTGGGCTGACCGTCGGGCTTGTTGGCGGCACCCACTGAGAACTACTGTGGGATGTAGTTCTCACACCCGTCGTGGTGTCTTCTTCCCAGGGACTTCTGCTCCGGTTCCTGCAGCTCCTGTTGCTGATCCAGCTCCTTCTGACTGAGGTAAGGGAGTCGCGAGATAGATCCCCTCCTGTCATCTTCAGTGTGTGAGTAGATGTACCCCAGTACTATTTTGGTGTGTGTTATGTCGAGTGACTGTTGTAGTGAGGTTTTGAGTTGTACCTTTCTTTCCTGCTTTTCTGAGAGACTCTTGTATTCTGGTGAGGTTGGTCTGTATATTTGTGAGTTGTAGTTTTATTTTATGTATTTTATTCCAGCTTTTCTCTTTCAGCTCTGATATCTGCTAGTGTAGATGTTTCTTTGCAGGTTAGTCGCTACGCCTATACGGGGCTTCCCGTATGGGCGGCGGATCTGTTGGCGAGCCGGGGCGCAGTATCGCCCCGGGGCGTGACAAGGGTAGTCCCAGAGTTAAGTAGTAATCAGGGAATAACTGCTTATGTTCCTACCTGGGTTAATGAGCTAATTGAGAGTTACCAGGGGGACCCAAAGGCTCAACAATTGTTACTGGATACACTATTACCAACAGATGCAACAGGGAACTACTCACAACAACATGGCATTCTGAGGTACAAGGGAAGGATGTATGTAGGAGCTAAGGGTGAATTGAGGAGTACCTTGTTGAATCAATTTCACTCATCGGCCATTGGAGGTGTGAGGACCCGAAATTCCCACGTTTGGATTACTGTTGGATCTGCGGCTTCTGGAGACCCATGTTGGGTGTTAGAGGTGTTTGCGCGCATATTGGACTCAAGGATTGGACCCGGCATGAAAAACGGATCAAGTTTGCTCTTCCGGGAATTTTTGGTCAATTTTAGAAGTGGAATTTGGCAAATCGGACATCGGATTTGGATTCAGCGCGCGAAAACGGTCAAGATGGACTATTTACTTATATTTTTCGGAGCTCGGATGACCCGGCACGGATTTCGAGGCGTGGGGTTACTGTTCCGGCGGCCGGAGTTGCGTCGGCGGCGGCGGCGGACGGCGGAGCGCGGCGGCGGGCCGAGGAGAGGCCGGTCGGTCCACCGCGGGAGTCGTGCACCGGGCGCGGGCCACGTGGCGAGCTCCGGTTGGCCGGCGCAGCACGCGCGGTCCACGCAGTGGCGCGGGTGCACGGTGGACCGGGTGCGGACGCGTGGCGGACTTTGGTTGGCGGGTTCTAGTGCGCGCGGTCCACGCGGCGGGAGGCAGGTGCCTCGGGGCGCGTGCCCGACGTGCGGCAGCGGGAGGCGCGGTCGCGCACGTGGGCGCGGCGTGGGCGCGGTCGGGGGCGACGTGGGGGTGCCACGTGGCGCCCCGTGGTTGGTCGGGCGCAGCCGCGCACGTCCACGTGTCGGGACACGTGGCGTCACGCGGTTCGCGGGCGCACGTGCGCCGGGCGCGGGGAGCGCGTCTGGGCCACGTGGCGGCCCGTGAGGGATTCGGGCGCGCACAGTAAAGGGCCGGGCCCGTTACTGTAGCAGCCCGAATACCCCGGGCGCCCGAACTTTGGGCCAAAAGTCCAAAATCTGGATTTTTCGGGCTGGGCCTATAAATAGGCAGTTGGCTGAGGCTTTTTGCCCCCTTTCCCGAGCTCCCCTGCCCATGGCCCCTTTAGGAAAGTTGTAGAACTTTGTGCTGCGCATCTTCTGGCAGAGGCCCGGATTTTTTGGAAGCCGCGGCGTCGACGACTTCGGCATCGGAGCGTAGTGTGGCGATCTTTCATCGGAGGCCCGTTATCGTCGCAGTTCGATCTGAGAGGTCCACAGAGCTACTCCGTCAGTATTTTTGGACGATTTCTGCGGCGTTGGAATCACGAGAGGTACGCCTTCGATTTCCGTGTTGATCACCTTGATTGATTCTGAGTTCTTGGCACGGTTTACGAGGCATTTCTGAGCCACTGTTTTGCTGGTGGAATTCTGGACAGCGGAGGCTTGCCGGAATTTTATCTCCGCACTCGAGCATCAGATCGAGACGAGCCTATACACTTTTTGGATCTACTCGTCGCGAGGATTATCATCGTATTTTTTTGGGATTTTTCTGAGGCTTGCCCGAAGGTATACTGTTTCCCCTTTTACTGTGCAGAGTTTTACAGTTGTGTGGTTGTGAGTGTTTGCGCACCTGTACTGTGGAATTTGTAACTCGGCCTACGGGGCTCGGAATTGAACGTGCAGGTACCCGTTTCGAAGGTCTCGACGAGACGATCGCTGTGATATTTATTTCAGAATTTTTGGAGCCTTATCTGCAGGTGGAAAATGGACATCTTTGAGGCTGGATTTCGGAGTGTGATTATTTGGGTAATTTATGGGGTTTAAGTGTAACTTTGGACTGTATGTTGTACCCAGGAGAGTTGCGGGTATTGCTGGACCCGTTGGAGTTGGAGATTTGGGATTCGGGGTATTTTCAGCTGTGGAACTCCGGACAGTCAGCATTTTCAGGTGGGTGGCCTTGTCTTCATGACCTATGGACTGTACATTAATTCTATCAGTGTAGAGACTTGCATGTTGTAGATGTATTTTGTATAGCATGCTAGAATTTAGAAATTGATGTTCCTGATGCTGTCAGATGATCATGTGTTTATGGTCCTTCCCTACAAGCTGTTGATTATTGTTATCTTGGAACTTGACCTAGCACCCCGTCATATGTTGCATGTGTAACCAGACTAGTAGAAAACCCTCACTTGGGCTAGGGTTATTTCTGCTTTAGACATCCACACTTCTACTTTCCTGGACATAGTGTTCTTCCTCGCCCGGGTAGTGGGCCGAGTGGTCAGGAGTTATCTTTTAGTGTGGGATGCATGTTACACTCGTGCTTGGGGGCAGAGTGGAGTCTGGTAGATGTAGTTGGTTGTTCATCTGTAGCGGGAGCCGTTTGGGTAGACGGCGGTCCCGAGATGTTTTATTCTCTTGTTTTATCTGTCGCCGCTGTGTTAGTGGCAGCGGTAAATCAGTGTTAGCAGGACCTTAAACCCAGAACCTTTTTGGACACACATATGATTTTTATCAACCAAATGGTTTCTTCCAAGCATCGTAGGGTCGTCGGAGTCTGTTCTTGTTTGATTGGACGAAGGCATTAGCCCTTCGAGGCTTGGATATAAAACTTGGTTTCAACTGTTTTCCTAAAAAGAACTAAAAATCATTAAATATGGATTTCTTACAGATCAAAGGGCTTCAGTAAGAAATGTCACCTTTTCCTATAAATTAACCACCCGAGATGATTCGAGTGGTCTGGGTTCTAAGGTCTGCCTTCTTCTTGGGACGAGAACAACGAGAGGCTATGCCTAGAGCCTGTTCTTGTTTGATTTGGATTGTAGGTTCTAGTCTTTCGGGGTTCCCGGACCCTTCCTCGTGTCAGTGGATGCGATGTTGGCCTGTTGAGGCAGTTGTTCGCAGTGGATGCGATGTTGGCCTGTTGAGGCAGTTGTTCGCAGTGGATGCGATGTTGGCCTGTTGAGGCAGTTGTTCGCAGTGGATGCGATGTTGGCCTGTTGAGGCAGTTTCTCGCAGTGGATGCGACTTTGTGCTATGAGTGGGTAGAGTGTGATCTAGAGGTTGTTTTTCTGATTTAGTGGTGGAGGTGGTTCTCCCACCTAGCTTTGAGGATCTTGGGGTTCTGGCAGATCGAGTCGTGGAGGTTTCCCGACTCAGCCATGGTCGTGCATTTATCAGATTGAGTCGTTGAGGGTTCTCCGACATAGCTGTGAGAGTATTTTGGGCTATTCCTGTTTGAGTCGAGGTTCTTTTTCCGACTGAGTTGTGCTTTGAGCTTGGAGTTACCGATCTGTTTGATCGTGGATCATAGCCTGCATGAGCCACATTTGAGCTTGACAGAGATACTTTACAGGGATACTTTACAGTGATACTTATGGGTTACTTTGACTCGAGCGGGTCGCTCCCCTCGAGGGCCACTCCGGAGTAGGCGAGACCGGGTTGTTGTACCCGCGTGAGTTGAGATGTTCTTCGCGACTTGTTGTTGCATTTGTCCCTCTGGCTGTGCTTTTGTTGGCAGCCATGGACGCTCTACGTAAGTCCGCTCCTCCGGGACGTAACGGCAGTAGGTTGGCGCAGGTTTGACTGGACCCGAGGAGGCAGTCAGTTCAGATTGGGTGATCAGAGATGAGAGTTAGTTGTGGCATCATGTTCTTTCTGTTCCACTCTTTGAGCATCTAGATAGAGGCATAGTAGCTGTAGAGTTTACTTTTCCCAGCTTTCCTTACAGCACTGCATTTGTTGCTTTATGCCTCTAGTAGACTTAGTGGGCAGACCGTTGGGCTTGTTGGCGGCACCCACTGAGAACTACTTGGAACGTAGTTCTCACACCCGTCGTGGTGTATTTTCCCACAGGGACTTCTACTCCTGTTCCTGCTGCTCCTGTTGCTGCTTCTTCAGATCGAGGTGAGGGAGTCGCGAGCTAGATCCCTACCAGTCGTCGTCCAGTGAGTAGATGTACCCTTATTATATTGAGAGTTTCTTGTTGAGAGACTTTGTAGTGAGGTATAGAGTTGTACTTTTCTTTCAGAGTTGAGTGACTTGTACTTTGGTGAGGACCTTGTATTAATTTATTCTATTTCTAGCAGGTTATTTTCAGCTCTGATATCTGGTTAGTTTAGTATCTATCTTTTGCAGGTTTGACGCTTCGTCTATACGGGGTTCACCGTATGGGCGGCGGATCTGTTGGCGAGCCCGGGTCGCAGTTTCGACGCCGGGGCGTGACAGGAGGACACTCAGGTATCGACAATACATACTATAGGCTCAAGCAGCATTTTTACTGGCCTGGACTTAAAGGGGATGTGGAAGGGAGAGTTAAAGCCTGTGAAGTGTGTATCAAGAATAAGGTGGATGGAACACCCTATGCTGGGTTATTGCAACCAATACAAATTCCTACACAATCCTGGCAACTAATTAGTATGGACTTTATTGAAGCACTACCCAAGTCAGAGGGAAAAGATACAATTCTAGTGGTGGTAGACAAGTTGACCAAGTATGCCCACTTTATACCCCTAGTCTATCCTTACACAGCACTGGTAGTGGCGAAGGCTTTCATCAACACAGTGTACAAGCTACATGGGATGCCTAAGGGGATCATCTCAGACAGAGACAAGGTGTTCACCAGCCAGGTATGGCAAGAACTATTCAAACTCTCTGGAGTTAAGTTGCATATGAGCACTGCATATCACCCCCAGTCAGATGGTCAAACCGAGAGGGTGAACCGGTGCCTGGAAACGTATCTAAGGTGCATGTGTTCCCAACAACCCAATAGATGGAGCAAATGGCTACCCCTGGCAGAGTGGTGGTACAATACCAGCCACCACTCCTCCTTAGGGGTCACGCCATTTGAGGCCCTCTATGGGTACAAGCCACCTGCACCTACGGCCACTCAACTGGAACCAGGGGTGAACTCGACAGTGGTAGAGTGGATGAGAGACAGAGCGCAAATGCTAGATGTGCTTAAGGAGAGACTACATGTGGCACAAAATCGTATGAAGCAGAATGCTGATAGAAAACGTGTGGATAGGGAGTATCAGGTGGGAGAAGAAGTTTACCTCAAGCTGCGGCCGTACCGCCAAAACAGTGTAACCATGCGGAGAAATCACAAGCTTACCTCGAAGTACTACGGACCCTTTGAGATCCTGCAGCGGGTTGGGCCCGTAGCATACCGATTACATTTACCTGCAGATGCCCAAGTTCATCCAGTCTTCCATGTATCACAGTTGAAGAGGGGAGTTCCGAAGCCGGAGCAGGTAGTGGAGAACAAGATTCCCCAGGAACCAGAGGACCTTCCACAAGCCCAGTTGATACCGGTCGAGGAGGAAGCACCCGTTAACCCACCATCTCAGTTAATACCGACTACGGAGGAAGAGCCATCCCTGGAGGAGAACGATTCGCCAAAGAAGCAGCCGGTGCAAGTGTTGGGTTGGAGGTTGAGGAAGGTGAGAAACCAGAACCGCACTCAGGTTCTTGTAAGTTGGAATAGCTTGGGGCCCGAGCAGGCTACATGGGAAGACTATGAGAAGATGAAGAGAAGATACCCAACGATGATCCTTGAGGACAAGGAGCTTTGTAAGGAGGGTGGGATGTAACACCTGAAGAAGGAAGAGAGGGTAGAGAGGAGTAGAACCGGTTGAGGAGTAGAGGAGTAGCGAAGTAGAGAAGAGAAGAAGATGAAGAACCAGGGTTAGGCGTAACCGGGGGTGGTAGAGTCAGCTGCAGGAGGGTACGGGGGTAGGTGAGATACGACAGGCGACAGAGTCGGGAGGGTTCCTTGGAGCGGGTCGGAAGTAGCGGGCATGGATCCAGCAACCCGACAGCGGAGCGGATATGGTAGCGATGGATGAGGAACCAGCAACCCGGCAGAGGGTTAAGGAGCTTCACTGTAGCGAAAAAGGCCCGGCCCAAGAGGCCCACTTGCTTTACACTTTGAGCCTTATTCATTAGCAGCAATATTACAATTACCAAGTAGTATACAGTAGTATAAGAATTACAGATTAGTCCTTCACAGGATGAGTATAAATAGGCATTTGTAAGAGATATAAAGGGATCGAACATTTGAATCCAATTACTCTTTTCTTCTCCTTCTTTCTCAAACTATCTCTTTCTCTCTCTTCTCTTCTCCTCTCCCAACCTATCTCAATTTCCCCAATTCTCATCCTAATCTCTACCAGATCCAACTCTGGATTGATCTCGATGATCTAACCAGCTTGGATCTATCCACCATATACCGATCTCAGAAATTGTTCATCATCGATCATCAGATTGGCCGTCATTCTCACTGCCGTGCCTGATCTCCGAGGAACCCTCATCCCCGATCGGCTGCAGATCGTCAGGGTGTTACAAAGTGGTATTAGAGCAGTTCCGATCCCAGGGATCGTTAACAATCGAGCAACAACCGAGGCAACCATTAAGCATACAATCGAGGCAACAATCGAGCAACAACTGAGGCAACCATTGAGCATACAATCGGGCGGCAATCGAGGCAACGAGGAGCAGTGATTAAGCAACAGATCACAGATCAAGTACTTAGCAGGATTCCCACATCGGATTACCATCAAACAAAGGATCTTTGTTAGAGGTATTGAGTTTCTTCCAAGAATCTCATTACCTGCCCAATCGTTGTTGAAGTTTGAATCTGGTTAAGAAAATAGAAGCATCAGTAGTGTAACTCAACAAGATAGGAAAATCTAAAAGCAATAGATTCATCTATAATCCAAAAGATCCATACCTGTATGAGATGGCAGAAGGGACCAGAATCAAAGACTTAAGTGAGCAGATGAGAGCTATGGAGGAGAAGGTGCTAACACTTACTGCTGAGTGCCATGATGTAGATGGAAAATTAAAGCAGTTTGGGGCAGAGTATAATAAAAAATTGGGAACTTTGGTGCACCAACTGGAAGGCATCCAATTAGAAGGGCAACAAAGATATGAAGCTCAGCAGTTAGAAGCAACGAAGAGGCATGAGCAGTTGTTGAAATTACTGAGTTCTCAGTCTAATCCGCAGAAATTAGAGCCAATGCCCACCATTCAGATCAGAAAAGGAAGGGTAGGGGCTACAGAAGGCCCCAGTAGCAGCACTAAGATGCCACACAGAGATGTCAAAGGGAAAGGGGTGTTACCAACTCCCCAAACTGGAACAGAGTTTAACTTACCACAAGTCAATCACAGACCAAACCAGTATGTGCCCTATCCCAAGTTGGATTACCCATTATTAGGAGGGGAGGAGCCCAGAGAGTGGCTCAGCAGGAGCGAACAATTCTTTAGGTTATATCAAATACCAGAAGATCAGTGGGTAGAGATCGCTACAATGCATTTCACTGGCAGAGCCCATAGATGGAAGGAAGGCTATGTAATTGACAAGCCAGATTTGGATTGGGTTGAGTTAACTGAGGCAGTATGCAAGAGGTTCGGAGGTACAACCATGAAGAAGTTGGTAAGAGAATTTCACAAACTGGAGCAAACCTCGGATGTAGACAGTTATCAAGAGAAATTTGAGGAACTAAGAGCTAGAATGCTAAATTTCAATCCTGCCCTCAGTGAGGAACACTTCATACAGAGCTACATTAGTGGGCTCAAAGAGGAATTGGTGCCCTTTATAGACTTATCCAACCCCACCACTCTAGAAGAAGTGTTTGAACAATCAAGACTTCATGAGCAGGCTCTTGCAATCATGTGGAAGAAAAACAAGTTTCACACTAATGCAATAGCTAAACCCACACTGGGTAATCCAGGAAATAAAGGTTATATCCCAAGATTTGCTGCCAGAAGTGTTGAAGACAACAAATCAACCTTACCCAAGAGCTCAACCTGGCAACCTGGAGTCAGTAGACAATTGATAGAGCAAAGAAGGGCTGCAGGCCTGTGTTTCAAATGTGGGGACAAGTATTATCAGGGTCACCAATGCCAACAAAAAAATTTGAACCAGATTGAGGGTGTATCTGAGGTAGGAGGAGGTGTTTGATGAGTTGAGACTCTTAGAGGTGGAGACAGAGAATGAAGTGGAGGAACTGTCTGAACTTGATGAGATGGGAATCTCTGTACATGCCCTCAGTGGAGAGGTTCCTCAGGAAACCATCAAAGTTCAAGGGGAAATGGGGGGAAGACCCTTAGCAGTACTAATTGACACTGGAAGTACTCACAGTTTCATCGACTTCCAAGTAGCGAAAGAATTGAAGGCTAACATAACTGCAGCAACCCCCTTAATAGTCACAGTTGCTAATAGGCATAAGGTATTATGCAAATTGAAGTGTAATGGGTTCCAGTGGAAGATGCATGGGGAAGTTTATCAAGCAGACTTTGATGAATGAAATCTTCCAAAAACAGTTAAGGAAATTTGTTCTCGTATTCTTCGATGATATTCTAATTTACAGCAAGTGTTTGGAGGATCATGTTGACCACTTAAGAGTGGTACTGGAGCTGCTGGAGAAGAATCAGCTTCTAGCCAAAAGAAGCAAGTGCTCCTTTGGACAGGGTCAAGTAGAGTATTTAGGCCACATCATCTCAGCTCAAGGGGTAGCCACTGACCCAAGTAAGATCACAGCTATGGTGGAATGGCCTAAGCCCACTTCTATTAAGGAACTGAGGGGATTCCTGGGGCTTACTGGCTACTACAGGAAGTTCATCAGGGGCTATGGGGGAATTAGCAAACCCCTCACTGAACTTTTAAAAAAAGATTCATACAAGTGGAGTGATGAAGCTCAGGAAGCTTTCGAGAAACTCAAGGTAGCAATGATCAGTGCCCCTGTACTTGCTATGCCAGATTTCACTAAGCCATTCACAGTGGAGGTGGATGCTTGTGAAATTGGTATGGGGGCAGTGCTGTCACAAGAAGGGAGACCCCTGGCATACCTCAGTAAGGCAATTAGTCCCAGAAACAGGGGATTATCAACCTATGAGAAGGAGTTCCTTGCTATTCTGCTTGCTGTGAGTAAATGGAAACATTATCTGAGCCCTCGACCATTTGTAATTAAGACTGATCATGAAAGCCTCAAGTTCCTGTTGGAACAGAGGATCACAATAGCAGTCCAGCAGAAGGGAATGCTCAAACTGATGGGGCTGGAGTACACAATCAGGTACAGGAGGGGTAAAGAAAATTTGGCTGCTGATGCCCTATCTAGGGTAGTCCCAGGGTTAAGTAGTAATCAGGGAATAACTGCTTATGTTCCTACCTGGGTTAATGAGCTAATTGAGAGTTACCAGGGGGACCCAAAGGCTCAACAATTGTTACTGGATACACTATTACCAACAGATGCAACAGGGAACTACTCACAACAACATGGCATTCTGAGGTACAAGGGAAGGATGTATGTAGGAGCTAAGGGTGAATTGAGGAGTACCTTGTTGAATCAATTTCACTCATCGGCCATTGGAGGACACTCAGGTATCGACAATACATACTATAGGCTCAAGCAGCATTTTTACTGGCCTGGACTTAAAGGGGATGTGGAAGGGAGAGTTAAAGCCTGTGAAGTGTGTATCAAGAATAAGGTGGATGGAACACCCTATGCTGGGTTATTGCAACCAATACAAATTCCTACACAATCCTGGCAACTAATTAGTATGGACTTTATTGAAGCACTACCCAAGTCAGAGGGAAAAGATACAATTCTAGTGGTGGTAGACAAGTTGACCAAGTATGCCCACTTTATACCCCTAGTCCATCCTTACACAGCACTGGTAGTGGCGAAGGCTTTCATCAACACAGAGTACAAGCTACATGGGATGCCTAAGGGGATCATCTCAGACAGAGACAAGGTGTTCACCAGCCAGGTATGGCAAGAACTATTCAAACTCTCTGGAGTTAAGTTGCATATGAGCACTGCATATCACCCCCAGTCAGATGGTCAAACCGAGAGGGTGAACCGGTGCCTGGAAACGTATCTAAGGTGCATCTGTTCCCAACAACCCAATAGATGGAGCAAATGGCTACCCCTGGCAGAGTGGTGGTACAATACCAGCCACCACTCCTCCTTAGGGGTCATGCCATTTGAGGCCCTCTATGGGTACAAGCCACCTGCACCTACGGCCACTCAACTGGAACCAGGGATGAACTCGACAGTGGTAGAGTGGATGAGAGACAGAGCGCAAATGCTAGATGTGCTTAAGGAGAGACTACATGTGGCACAAAATCGTATGAAGCAGAATGCTGATAGAAAACGTGTGGATAGGGAGTATCAGGTGGGAGAAGAAGTTTACCTCAAGCTGCGGCCGTACCGCCAAAATAGTGTAACCATGCGGAGAAATCACAAGCTTACCTCGAAGTACTACGGACCCTTTGAGATCCTGCAGCGGGTTGGGCCCGTAGCATACCGATTACATTTACCTGCAGATGCCCAAGTTCATCCAGTCTTCCATGTATCACAGTTGAAGAGGGGAGTTCCGAAGCCGGAGCAGGTAGTGGAGAACAAGATTCCCCAGGAACCAGAGGACCTTCCACAAGCCCAGTTGATACCGGTCGAGGAGGAAGCACCCGTTAACCCACCATCTCAGTTAATACCGACTACGGAGGAAGAGCCATCCCTGGAGGAGAACGATTCGCCAAAGAAACAGCCGGTGCAAGTGTTGTTACGGAATTTGAGTTGGCGTAGTTTCGTGAAAGTCTCAAGTCTTGAAGATTGAAGGTGAAGAAAGTTGGATCATTTAACTCAATCTCAAGAAAGAAGAATTCAAAAGGATCAGGTATGTTTAACTAAAGATTTTGTGTGATCCGAATACTTCCTGTAGTGTAGAAACACTTGGAAGAATCTTTCATTGCATAAAAATCAAAAACTGGACTTGGGACATGTTCAGGATCCGGATCAGGTTGTTCGATCCGGATCCCGAAGGTGGTTCGTTCATACACCAGTTCAATCCGGATCATAGCCTCTCTTGATCCGGATCCCGAACACTGAGTTTACCATCTTCCTTGAACGATCCGGATCAGGCTTCGCAATTCGGATCCCGAACGTTGATGTTTGGTGAACTGTATGAACGATCCGGATCAAGCACTTCGATCCGGATCCCGAACCTTCGTTTTTCTGGAATTGCCTGACTCGTTACGACGATCCGGATCACAGCTAATCCGATCCGGATCGCCGTCCGTAAAATTTCCAGAAATGTTAGGTTTTTGATTCTTATCTCCTTCCTAGGGTTTCTAACCTATAAATAGACCCTATGACTCTTTTTCTTGGGGGATCTAGAAAATCCAAATAGCCGTCATTTTCATATATCATCTTATACGGCTCTAGATCCACATATAGAGAAGAAAGAAAATCATTAGAGAATACTCTATGTTTCTTCATCTATATTGATTAGTTTGATTCTAGGTTTTCATACTCACATCTTGAGTTGAATCAAACTAAAGAAATTCTTAGATGGTATTTCCGATCTATCTTTGATCTAAGTATTCGGCGGATCATCACCACCAAAAACAACGATTTACCCCAAAATCGGCGCGTGGATTCGCGTGTCCTTGTGGATTCAAGGTTCAACCGCTCTCGTGGATTCG
This sequence comes from Tillandsia leiboldiana, assembly GCA_029204045.2. Classification (NCBI taxonomy): domain Eukaryota; kingdom Viridiplantae; phylum Streptophyta; class Magnoliopsida; order Poales; family Bromeliaceae; genus Tillandsia; species Tillandsia leiboldiana. Next base: position 22,905 of record JAQNDB010000721.1, read on the forward strand.
GAGCGAGGCACGTTCGTGGATTCGAAGGGTGCTATTGGGTGAAGACCGTGGATTCGGTCGGACGTCGTGGATTCGACGTTGGACGCCGTGGATTCGGCGTTGGGCGCAGATCGTGGATTCGAGAAGCGTCGTGGAGCGAGCGGAGAAGATCCTCTAGGAGCGTATGGAAATGGTTGAGTCGTAAGTGTGTACGGTAAATCACCTTGTACGTGTTTTAATTCTAGTGGATTTCTGCCGTGTTATCGGTCCCGTGGTTTTTTACTCCGGTGATGGAGTTTTTCCACGTAAAAATCTTGCGTATTATTTTTATTTTCGCATTGGGTTTTTATCGCAACGATTTTTGAGTGTTTATACGTTTACACCTATTCACCCCCCTCTAGGTGTTTTTTCCCCTATTTAGATCCGTATTACATATAACCCAACAAGTGGTATCAGAGCGGGAATAGGGTTGTAAACAATGGTTGAAGGTGGAAACATCAACCGACCCCCGTTCTTCGATGGAACAAATTATGCGTACTGGAAAGTGCGGATGAAAGCCTTTTTAATTTCCATCGACGAACGGGTGTGGCAATCAATTGAATTAGGATGGTCTAATCCAACTGAATTTACTGGTGATGTTCACACCTTAAAACCTAGGTCGAAATGGACCAAGGAAGAGTTAGATTCATCTTCTTACAATGGCAAGGGAATTAATGCTATTTTTAATGCCTTATCTCAAACTGAATTCTCTCGCGTCTCGGCATGTGAGACTGCGAAAGAAATCTGGGATGTTCTTCAGGTTACACATGAGGGAACTAACCTCGTGAAGATTCAGAAACTGCAAATGCTTATGAGCAAGTTTGACACTATCTTGATGGCAGAAAATGAATCTTTCACGGACTACTATACACGATTGCAAGATATCGTAAACTCATGTGCTAACCTGGGAGAGAAGATTCCAGAATTTAAGATTGTAAGAAAGATCTTAAGAACTCTTCCTGAACGATTTCGCCCAAAGGTTACTGCCATTGAAACTATTAAACACCCGGACGAAATACGTGTAGAAGAATTAGTTGGTTCATTACAAACTTATGAAATGACATTTACTACTAACAATTCTTCTGGAAAGGCATCCACTTCTAAGTCTTCAGGTTATGCGTTGAAAACAACTAAGGAAGAAGACGCGGATACATCCTCCTCAGACGATGACGAGAACCTTTCTATGGAGGAATTTGAGAAGCAGTTCGCTCTCTTGACAAGGAAGTTTCGCCGCAACTTTCGAAGGGGTAATTCAAGTAAATCTCCATCCTTCGGAAAGTCGAACAAAGGCAAGGGTACTTCAAGTTACAAGTCAAGAAAGCAAGAGAACTTCTCAAAGGATAAGAAAAGTTCAGAAGGACAACTACAATGCTTCAAATGTCGAGGCTACGACCACATTGCAACGGAGTGTCCTAACAAGTATCCGGCAAAGAAGAAGGCGATGCAAGTCGTCACTTGGGATGACAACTCAACGTCAAATGAGTCATCTTCGAGTGATGAAGAAAAGAGCTCCACCGCATTCCACGCGTCCGTATCTTCACCCTTCATGTGCTTTATGGCAAGTACATCCGAGTCGTTGTCCAACTCCACTGTTGAAAAGAATGCAACGGACAATGAATCGGATGATTCGGAAGGTGAAGATTTTGCTCTAGCCTACCACAGACTTTTGAGGGATTCAAAGAAAGTGGCTAAGCAAAACAAGAGTTTGAGAGGGAGAGTGCATGATCTCGAAGAAGAAGCAAAAAGAGCGACTTCTCTCTCAAACGCTCTTGAAGTGGAAAGGGAAAACCTGATAAAAGCAAATGTTTCCCTTCAAGAGTCCAATGAGCAACTTGAGAAGGAACATACAAATCTGGTGGATAACGCGAATCACTTCTCAAAGCTCTACAACGAGGCTCGACAGGATAACCTGGAAATGACAAAGACCATTTTCCAACTCAAGGATGACTTACAGCGATTCTCTTCAGGAAGGAGTAAGTTGGATAGACTTCTTGGTCTTGGTCAATCAAATCGGTTCGGCCTCGGATACACTCAAACTGGAAACAGTCCAAGTTCGAGTGGGACAGTTTTTGTGCCTCAGTCGGTATCTCCTCCTCCGACACCGGAATTCAAGACAAACAACGACAACAAACCTACTTCATCCTTTTTGGGATCGTCAAGATCTAAGGTATGTTTTCGTTGTGGTGTTTCAGGGCACATAAGAAGAAACTGCAAGACGGGAGTCAAACGCTCACCTCAATCACCTCTTGCAACGACTACCAAAAAGGCGCCTCCCCGGAAATCAAAGCAAAACCTTTCAAAAGAAAAGAGCCTTGGTAGTTCACCGCGCAAGACGACATCATCAAGGAGCGGCAATCGATCTGACAAGACGCCTTCACCTAGGAGAATAACCTCACGACCATTACCGACGCACTCCAAAAGGGTTTGGGTGCGCAAAGGTGAAATTTACCCTTGTCTTGTTACCAATGTTTCCTTGCATGCATATGATAGTTCGTCTTGGTATCTGGATAGCGGTTGTTCCCGTCACATGACCGGTGACAAAAATAGTTTTCAAAATCTTGAGAAAATCTCCGGAGGACTTGTTGTTTTCGGAGACGGTCGATCTTCCAAAATTGTTGGAAAAGGGACGGTAGCTATTCCAGATGGCCCGATTTTGAAAAACGTCTTATTTGTTGATGGCCTTAAGACTAACCTCATAAGCATAAGTCAACTTTGCGACAATGGTTTTTCAGTTAACTTTTCATCTGTTGAATGCGTTGTAACTGATAAGGACCATGTCTTCTTTTTAAAAGGGGTTAGATCTGAAAACAATTGTTATGTTGTTCCTAATAAATTTTCTGAAAATTATAACTTAGCCACTTTGAATAATGAAACTCTTTGGCATGAAAGGCTAGGTCACTTAAATTTTAAGAAACTTACTAGAATTTCAAACAAGGACGTGGTCAAGGGGGTTCCAAAACTTTTATTTAAACAAAACGTTGTGTGTGGTGGTTGCCAAAAGGGAAAACAGTCTAGGACTGCACACAAGAACTTGAACCACGTTGGTACAAAACGGCCCTTGGAACTTTTGCACATGGACTTAATGGGGCCGACCCGTCAACCATCTTTGGGAGGTAAATGGTATATTTTTTTATTGGTTGATGATTTCTCTCGGTTTTCTTGGGTAGCATTTTTAAAAGAGAAAGCTGATACGTTTGACTCTTTTCATGAGATTTGCCATCGTATTATGATTGAAAAGAATGAAAAGATCATTCGTGTTAGAAGTGATAGAGGTGGAGAATTCATAAATTCAAAATTCATTGATTTTTGCACTTCAAATGGCATTAAACATGAATTCTCGGCACCCTATACACCTCAGCAGAATGGTGTTGTTGAGCGCAAAAACAGGGTTGTACAAGAGATGGCGCGTGTGATGCTTCATAGCCGGAATTTACCGCTACATTTTTGGGCTGAAGCCGTGAACACCGCTGTCTATGTCATTAATAGAGTTTACTTGCGCCCAGGAACTTTAAATACACCATATGAGCTGTGGTTTAGTAGAAAACCGGATATCAAATACTTTCGTATCTTCGGGAGTCGATGTTACATTTTACGTGACCGTGAAAAACTTGGAAAGTTCGACTCTCGAAGTGATGAAGGGATCTTTTTGGGTTATTCTACGAATAGCAGAGCATATCGAGTATTTAACATTGAATCTAAGACGATCGTAGAATCTATAAATGTTAAAGTAGATGAAGCTTTTCACTTTGGATCTGGAAAATCTACCCTCGATATCTCTCTAGATGATGATTCTCCTGCTAGTGCATCTTCTCATGATAATACTTCCAATATTAATGATGCATCTAATGGCTCTTCTAGTTCATCTGATGTGCAGGAATCATCTCATGTATCTCCGAGTACTCCGTTTCAACAAACATTACGAATCTCCAAGGATCATCCGGAATCGAACATCATTGGAGATCCACAAGAAGGAGTTAGAACTCGGAGGCAGTTGGTTTGTGGATTCGCTTGCTACGTATCTCTAATCGAACCAAAGAACATAGATGAAGCTCTTCAGGATTGTCACGCCCCGGGTGTAAACCAGAACCCGGGCCCGTCCACAGATCCGCCGTGCATACGGAATTTTCCGTGTACACGAAGCGCTGATAATCTGCTCAGATATAAAACAAGTAATAAAGGAGCATAAAACAGAGCTAAACTAAAACTAATACAACTCAGACAAATACTGGAAAGGAAAGTACAGTAAGCTCTCAAAAAAATATACAAGTGTCTCTCCCAGCTCACGAAATATATACAACCAGCTGGCCGCAGCCAGACCCAAAATAAAAGGAAAAATACAACCGTCTGAGTGTACTGGGGATACAACAAAACTACCAAAAACTCGAGCTCGGGGTAGCAGCTATCTAGTCGGCGATCCTCTTACCTCGATCCTGGTAGGAAGGCCCCGCAACTCCGGCAGATGACTCTGCAAAACAAAGGGGACAAGAAAAGGGAAAAACAGTGGGGGTCAGTACTACAGTAAAGACAGTAGCCTCCCCTAGTGGGTAAACCTCAACACGAACTCCTACCTGCCCACTAGGTCTACCAGAGGCTAAAGGAATAAATGCGGTAACTAAGAGTATGACTCCTGATAAAAGCTACCACTAAAATGCCTCTACCTGCCCAGCTAAAGATAGCTAAAAGTATGCATCAGAGAATCGAAGCCTGCCACATCGGGTATGCCAGCCTACGCATAACACCGGTGTGGAATAGGAGTCTCAATGTCTGCCAAATCGGGTATGCCAGCCTACGCATAACACCGGTATGGGACAGGAGTCTCAAGGTCTGCTAAATCGGGTATGCCAGCCTACGCATAGCACCGATAAGGGGTAGGGTTCTCAATGTCTGCCAAATCGGGTATGCCAGCCTACACATAACACCGATATGGGACAGGAGTCCCAGGGTCTCAAGTCTGCAAAACGCGCACTCCGCTCTATAAGGAAAGTACCGTCTCCCAAAGGAAGCCCAAAACCCTCTCCCCGAAACCCAAGTATCTGACTACACTAACCCAGCCCCTGCTCCAACCCGAGCATAATATCCCCTATGTCTAAGTGACTGAAGAAAGAATGCAACATGGTTTCTCCTAAGTCAATTCCAGCATGATAGTGTAGCAGAAAAAGGTGGCCTATCTAGGTGACCATTCAAGCATGCAAAAGTCATTAACTTGATAAACCTCTTTTTAATTATTCTAACATATGCAACATTAAATGTTTGGACCCTCCGATGTACACGTGGCATGATATACGATACATGATACAATTTAGATGTACAATTAACTAGCAAGTACCCCTTTTACAACATGCATTCTAACCACATGCCCAAACCTTTCCTTAACACACAATATGATATGGCTATAGCATTCATTCCAACTAATTAAATTGCATATCTAAACATGGAAACACCACTCATGAACTTGTAGCTTGCTAACAATGCAAGTATTAGCAAAAGAACCTTAATATCATGCAAGCATGCTAGATACATTCATATTTAATAACATATAATCGTGGCATTCCAATAGGCCTAGTGACATTCACAAGCAGGAGGTTCTCAACATCACCCACCTCGAGCGCTATTCCAAAATTCCCAAAGGCGAAGTCCAAGATCAGTCCAACACACCACCAATCTGTACAAAATACCCCAAAGGAAAAATACATAAGCTTAACATCCACAATTCCAGAATCTGTCCCCCAAACCAGCAGTCCACAATTCACTAATTTTTACCTGCGAATAATGCCCAGAAAAATCCAAGAAAAATACTATCGCGATCCTTGCGACGAGCCCGTCGAAACGAGTACCTGCACGCCCAATTTGGAGTTTCCTACGCTGAGATAAAAATCCGACAAGGGGTACACCCCAAACCCAAACTGCACTAAATTCCTGTAACAAGGAACCACAGAGGAAGAAGATTCTCACCCTCGAGTAAAATTCAGAAAATTCTAAGAAAAATCCAGGAGACTCCTTGCGAAGCGTAGATGAAAATTGCCTTTTGAATCGCTTCGTTCCGACGTCCGAGCGAAAAGATATGGCAAGAACACCGCGGTGCTGTCCCAAAAGTCCGCGAAGAAAAAGGGTCAAATGGTTGCTCAGAAAACTCCAATATCAGCACAGAAATCGAGGAACCCCAAAACACAGGAGTTGAAGCCCTACCTGTCAAGAGTCCAACGGCGCAAGAATCGGCGAATTCCGAGGTCGGGGTGAGTCGGAGGAGTCCAAACACTGAGAAGGGGTGAAGAGGATCGCCCGAGAACAAGCGTCGCGCCGCTCCGTAAAATGGTGAACCTTGGGATGCGTGCCTCCAAAAATCTTCAAACTTCACCAAAGGGTTGAGCTCTGAGAGAGGAGGAATCGCCGTGAAGAAAGCCCAGCGAAAATAGAGTCCAAAAAGCCTACAAGACGAATGGGGGGAGCTATTTATAGGCCCAGCCCACTAAGCATCCGGGCCGGGTTTTCGGGCGCAACTTTCGGGCGCACTGCGCCCGGAAACCCGGTCGCACCGCCCCTGTCCGACGCGCCCGAAACAACCAGGAGCGGCCACGTCACCCCCAAACAGGGGACAGCGGATCCCCGCGGCCCGCCTACGCCACGTGGCCCCCCGCAGTCAACGGGGGTAGGTACGGCCGGCCAATCTCGAGGCGACACGTGTCGCACTCGAGTGCGGCCGACCGCCCCCCCTGGCGCCACTGTGCGCGCACGTGCGCGCACAGTACCGAGGCGCCCTCCCCCGCGCACCCGTGGACCGCGCCCACGTGGACCGACGAATCCGAAGCCGCCACGTGTCATGCGCCCGGTCCACCGCCAACCCGCAATTTCCGTGAGCCGTGCCGCGTGCGCCCGCCTACCAGGGCACGCCACGCGTCCACCCGCCGCGGTCCATGCACCGCCGCGCCATTGCGTGGACCCAGCCGCGTGAGCCGGCCAATAAAAGGGCGCCACGTGGCGCTGGCCGGTCCACGTGTCACCCCCGTGCACCGAAAATCCCCCAAATCTTCCGGAAGCCCGCATTTGGTCATCCGGACTCCAAATTCAACAAGCAAATAGCCGTTTTCAAGCGTTTTTCCGCGCTGAATCCAAATCCAACCTCAGATTGGCCCAAAACCTTTTCAAAAATTCGGCAATCACAGCCGAAGGCCAAATCATCTATCCAAGTCTCACGAGGTCCATCTGTGGCATCCCTTCGATGCACCATGGGCCAGACACCAACACTAGGTGTTCTACACAGTGGATTCATCGGAAAATCGCAAGGGAAAACCCAGTACACTACACCCTCCCCTACAAGAAAAAGTTTCGTCCTCGAAACAAAATCATACCTCAGACAGGAGCCTCAAACAAGTGGGGGTGAGCATCCATCATCGCTGACTCCAACTCCCAGGTAGCCTCGCGCTCATCATGACTGCTCCAGAGAACCTTCACATAGGGGATGGCCCGACTGCGCAACTCCCTAACCTCACGCTCCAAGATCCTCAACGGCCGCTCAACATAACTCAGGTCCTCAGCAACCTCCAATGGAGTGAAATCGATAATATGAGACGGGTCATGAACATACCTCCTCAGCGTCGATACATGAAACACATTGTGAACACCTGAAAGCCTGGGAGGAAGCGCAAGCCTGTAGGCAACTGGCCCTAAGCGCTCCAACACCTCAAAAGGTCCAATAAAACGAGGGCTCAGTTTCCCACGAATACCAAATCTCCGAATCCCCTTCGAAGGCGAGACTTTCAGAAAAACATGGTCACCCACCTGAAACTCTAAGTCTCGCCGTCGAGTATCAGCATAACTCCTCTGTCGACTCTGGGCGGTCTCTAGGTGTCGTCGTATCAATCTGACCTTTTCCTCTGCCTCCAACAGTAGATCAGGACCCAAAGTCTTCTTCTCACCCACGTCACTCCAATAAAGGGGTGACCGACACTTGCGTCCATACAACGCTTCAAACGGAGCCATCTGAATGCTCGCTTGATAGCTGTTGTTGTACGCAAACTCAACTAATCCCAAGTGTCGGTACCATCCTCCCCCAAAGTCCAGAATGCATGCTCTCAACATATCCTCGAGGGTCTGAATAGTGCGCTCTGACTGCCCATCGGTCTGTGGGTGGAATGCTGTACTAAATCGGAGCTGCGTCCCCAAGGCTGTCTGTAAACTCCTCCAGAAATGCGAGACAAACCTCGGGTCTCTATCTGATACGATGGAAACGGGTACCCCGTGCAATCTAACCACCTCAGCCAAGTACACCTGCGCCAGTCGCTCCATCGGCCAAGTCATCTGAACCGGTAAAAAGTGAGCGGATTTGGTAAGCCTGTCCACGACTACCCAGATAGCATCCGCTCCCGTCTGTGCTCTCGGCAACCCAGTGACAAAATCCATCGTAACATGTTCCCATTTCCATTCAGGGATTGGGAGACTCTGCAACTTGCCAGCAGGTACACGATGCTCAGCCTTTACTTGCTGACAAGTTAAACAGTGCGCTACAAATCTCCCAATGTCTCTTTTCATCCCATTCCACCAAAACTGTGCCTTCAGATCCCTATACATCTTAGTCCCACCAGGGTGGATGGTATAAGGTGTATAGTGGGCCTCCCTCAAGATCTGCTCTCGAATCTCTGCATCCATAGGCACGCAAGCTCGGTCCCTGTACCGGAGTACTCCCGCAGCATCAACTGAAAAGTCCCCTAACAAACCAGTCTGCATCTGCTCTCGAATCCTCACCAGGTGGGGGTCCTCACTCTGTCTCTCCCGAATCCTGTCCAACAGAGTGGGCTGCACGACTAGAGACATAAGTCTAGCAGAGACCCCAGGGGACACAACCTCGAGCTCTAACCGCCTCATCTGCTCAAGTAATGGCGCCTGATCGGTGATCATCAAAGATAAACTCTGTACTGCTCTCCTGCTCAGGGCATCAGCAACCACGTTGGCCTTGCCAGGGTGGTATAGAATGTCTACATCATAATCTTTCAACAATTCCAACCATCTACGCTGCCTCAAGTTGAGCTCCTTCTGTGTGAACAGGTATTTCAAGCTCTTGTGGTCGGTGTAAATCTCGCAGTGTTCCCCATACAAGTAGTGGCGCCACAACTTTAGTGCAAAAATCACTGCAGCTAGCTCCAAATCATGGGTAGGGTAATTCTTTTCATAATCCTTCAGTTGCCGAGAGGCGTAAGCGATTACCCTACCCTCCTGCATCAGCACACAACCAAGTCCACTGTGCGATGCATCACTATAAATCACGTATCCTTTCCCCATAACAGGGAGGGAAAGGATAGGAGCCGACATCAACCTGATCTTTAATTCCTCAAAGCTCCTCTGGCAGTCCTCACTCCAAATAAACTTAATCCCTTTTCGCGTCAAACGAGTGAGGGGTGTGGAAAGTTTCGCAAAACCTTCCACAAACCGACGGTAATATCCTGCTAAGCCCATGAAACTACGGACCTCTGATACCGTCGTCGGTCGGGGCCAATCCCGGACTGCCTCGATCTTCGCCGGGTCTACTGCCACTCCAGCGGCTGAAATCACGTGGCCCAAAAAGGCAACCTCCCGAAGCCAGAAATCACACTTAGATAGCTTGGCATACAACTTTCTCTCTCTCAGAAGTTGTAGCACAATCCTCAGATGCTCCTCGTGCTCCACATCGCTTCGGGAATAAACTAGGATGTCATCAATAAAAACAACAACGAACCGATCCAGGTATGGTCGAAAAATCCTGTTCATCAAATCCATAAAAGCTGCAGGGGCATTTGTCAGTCCAAAAGGCATGACGGTGAACTCGTAATGCCCGTACCGCGACCTGAATGCCGTCTTTGGGATGTCCTCGGCCTTCACCTTCAATTGGTGGTAACCAGACTGTAAATCAATCTTGGAGAAGACACAAGACCCTTGCAGTTGGTCGAATAAGTCATCAATGCGCGGCAAAGGGTACTTGTTCTTGATGGTCACTTTATTCAGCTCCCGGTAATCTACACACAGTCGAAGTGAACCATCCTTCTTCTTCACAAATAGCACCGGCGCTCCCCAAGGTGATACACTAGGCCTCACAAAACCCTTGTCCATTAAATCCTGGAGTTGCGCCTTTAACTCCCGCAGCTCGGCCGGTGCCATTCGGTAAGGAGCCTTAGAGATTGGCGCAGTTCCGGGAACTACGTCAATCAAAAACTCAACCTCCCTATCCGGCGGCATAAGAACTAGCTCCGGAGGAAAAACATCCGGGTACTCATGGACAATAGGAATATCCGTGAGTCCCGGTGCCGCCGTAGGCTCCTTAACCACCGATGCCAAAAAGGCCACGCATCCACTGCGCATCATCTGCCTCGCACGAGAGGTCGAAACCACAGAGGCAAAGAAAGCACTCTGGCACCCCCTGTAAACGAACACCTCCTGGCCTGGCTCGCTAAAGGTAACAGTCCTCGCGGCGCAATCAATCGTCGCGAAATAGCGAGCCAGCCAATCCATCCCCAGAACAATGTCGTAATCTTGCAGCTCACTAAGGACCATAAGGTCCGCTGGCAAGATCCAGGACTCAATCTGAACAGGGCAAGACCAACAACACTCCTCTACATGCAATGTATGATCAGGAATCTGTACCTCTACTGCATGTGGCAACCGACCTAACACTAGTCCATGAGATGATGCAAATACTCTACTGATAAAAGAATGTGATGCACCGGTATCAAATAAAGTGCGAGCTCTAGTACCAAGAAGTAAAGTGATACCTGCCACCACGTGGTCGGCTGCCGTGGAGTCCCCTACCTGGGCGGCGTAGACTCGCCCGCTCTGAGCTGGTGGTCGGTAATCTGCAGGGTGGGAGGAAGGAGCCCCGCTCGCTGGAGCATAAGGCCGCTGCTGGGGCACTGAAGGAGCTGATGCTGAAGAAGGAGCCTGCGGTGTAGAGAGAGGGCAAGTAGCTCGAATATGGCCGGACTGTCCACACCGATAACAGCGGCCATACCTCTGGTCACAAGTACCCGCCGCGTGCTGTCCCCTACAAAAGACGCACCTGACCCCAGACTGGGACTGCCTCGACTGCTGCTGCTGCTGTCCTTGCCGCTGTGACCCCTGCTGTCGCGACTGCGACCTCTGCTGCTGCGAGTGCTGCTGCTGTCGCTGGGGCTGCCGCTGCTGCTGCTGCTGCTGCTGTGGGGGTCTCTGGGATCCACCAGACCCTCGCCGCTCCGAACGCCCACGGCCCGTAAACTGCGGCGGTGGTGGTCGGGGCGGCCTCCATGAACTGGCCTGTCCCCCCTCGTCTGGCATTGGCCGCTTCCTCTCAGAACTCTGAGCGGCCAAGCCCCCACGTCTAGCGACGACGTGATCTCCCCTCTCGACCCACTGTGCATGATCCACTGCCTCTGATAAAGTCTGAAGCCTCTGGGCGTGTACCAAGGTATAGACCTCGGGGCGCAAACCTGTCTCAAACAGCTCCACCTGGTGCAGCCCATCCCTGGCAACATAGGGTACGCAGTTGAGCAACTGCGTAAACTCCTGATAATAATCCCATACCGTCCTGTCCCCCTGCTGGAGATTCTTCAAATCATCCTCAAGCTTTTTCTTCACGCTCGTGGAGAAATAAGTGTCAAGGATCAACCGTCTAAACTCCGACCAGGGTAGCTGTCGGGTGATCTGAAACTCCAAGGGCTCGACCCGACGCCACCAAGCATCTGCATCCCCCTCTAGGCAATGTACAGCCATATGCACTCTGAACCTGTGGTCAATGAAGAAGTCTCTGAACAACTTCTCCATTGCTGCCAGCCATGATCCTATCTCCGATGGGTGAGTACTCCTCCCAGAGAACCTAGGTGGTCCTCGCTTACAGAACTTGGCGAGTTTGTCAGCAAACTCCTCCTCCTCCGCTGGGGTCAACGGCCTGAACTCTCCCTGAGCCCCACTGCTCGACGACGGTGCCGTAGGGACTAATGGAATAGCCGGCGGTACAACTGGTGGTACAGGGGCCTCTACAGTAGTAGGGGGAGGGGCCCAAACCTGAGCCAGCAACTGCTCGAACCTCTGCTCCTGTCGGCGGTGGCTCTCCGCCAACTGGGCCACCATGGCCCTCAGCTCACTGATCTCAGAAGGCCCGGACTGCTCCGGCTCCTCCGGGGGCGTAGGAGTACCCCGAGTAGGAATCTGCCGCCTAGGAGGCATCCTGTCGCACAAAATCCACGGGTCAGTAAACCAAACCACTCTCGACCCAATCACGCGAAAGTCAAGGGCATTCCCCTATTTCTGTAACCTTATGTTGTCTGCAGCCAACATAATAGTCCCCCAGAAATAGGCTATGCCAATCCCTCTCCACTCACAGGAAGAGTTAACAACCAATTACCGACTTTCGCACAATATCACGTCACTCACGCTCGGCCTTCCTAGGGTCTGCCAAAAGCCTAGGGTTTCCTAAGTCCCAACTGACCTATCCCTAAGCTCTGATACCAACTAATCTGTCACGCCCCGGGTGTAAACCAGAACCCGGGCCCGTCCACAGATCCGCCGTGCATACGGAATTTTCCGTGTACACGAAGCGCTGATAATCTGCTCAGATATAAAACAAGTAATAAAGGAGCATAAAACAGAGCTAAACTAAAACTAATACAACTCAGACAAATACTGGAAAGGAAAGTACAGTAAGCTCTCAAAAAAATATACAAGTGTCTCTCCCAGCTCACGAAATATATACAACCAGCTGGTCGCAGCCAGACCCAAAATAAAAGGAAAAATACAACCGTCTGAGTGTACTGGGGATACAACAAAACTACCAAAAACTCGAGCTCGGGGTAGCAGCTATCTAGTCGGCGATCCTCTTACCTCGATCCTGGTAGGAAGGCCCCGCAACTCCGGCAGATGACTCTGCAAAACAAAGGGGACAAGAAAAGGGAAAAACAGTGGGGGTCAGTACTACAGTAAAGACAGTAGCCTCCCCTAGTGGGTAAACCTCAACACGAACTCCTACCTGCCCACTAGGTCTACCAGAGGCTAAAGGAATAAATGCGGTAACTAAGAGTATGACTCCTGATAAAAGCTACCACTAAAATGCCTCTACCTGCCCAGCTAAAGATAGCTAAAAGTATGCATCAGAGAATCGAAGCCTGCCACATCGGGTATGCCAGCCTACGCATAACACCGGTGTGGAATAGGAGTCTCAATGTCTGCCAAATCGGGTATGCCAGCCTACGCATAACACCGGTATGGGACAGGAGTCTCAAGGTCTGCTAAATCGGGTATGCCAGCCTACGCATAGCACCGATAAGGGGTAGGGTTCTCAATGTCTGCCAAATCGGGTATGCCAGCCTACACATAACACCGATATGGGACAGGAGTCCCAGGGTCTCAAGTCTGCAAAACGCGCACTCCGCTCTATAAGGAAAGTACCGTCTCCCAAAGGAAGCCCAAAACCCTCTCCCCGAAACCCAAGTATCTGACTACACTAACCCAGCCCCTGCTCCAACCCGAGCATAATATCCCCTATGTCTAAGTGACTGAAGAAAGAATGCAACATGGTTTCTCCTAAGTCAATTCCAGCATGATAGTGTAGCAGAAAAAGGTGGCCTATCTAGGTGACCATTCAAGCATGCAAAAGTCATTAACTTGATAAACCTCTTTTTAATTATTCTAACATATGCAACATTAAATGTTTGGACCCTCCGATGTACACGTGGCATGATATACGATACATGATACAATTTAGATGTACAATTAACTAGCAAGTACCCCTTTTACAACATGCATTCTAACCACATGCCCAAACCTTTCCTTAACACACAATATGATATGGCTATAGCATTCATTCCAACTAATTAAATTGCATATCTAAACATGGAAACACCACTCATGAACTTGTAGCTTGCTAACAATGCAAGTATTAGCAAAAGAACCTTAATATCATGCAAGCATGCTAGATACATTCATATTTAATAACATATAATCGTGGCATTCCAATAGGCCTAGTGACATTCACAAGCAGGAGGTTCTCAACATCACCCACCTCGAGCGCTATTCCAAAATTCCCAAAGGCGAAGTCCAAGATCAGTCCAACACACCACCAATCTGTACAAAATACCCCAAAGGAAAAATACATAAGCTTAACATCCACAATTCCAGAATCTGTCCCCCAAACCAGCAGTCCACAATTCACTAATTTTTACCTGCGAATAATGCCCAGAAAAATCCAAGAAAAATACTATCGCGATCCTTGCGACGAGCCCGTCGAAACGAGTACCTGCACGCCCAATTTGGAGTTTCCTACGCTGAGATAAAAATCCGACAAGGGGTACACCCCAAACCCAAACTGCACTAAATTCCTGTAACAAGGAACCACAGAGGAAGAAGATTCTCACCCTCGAGTAAAATTCAGAAAATTCTGAGAAAAATCCAGGAGACTCCTTGCGAAGCGTAGATGAAAATTGCCTTTTGAATCGCCTCGTTCCGACGTCCGAGCGAAAAGATATGGCAAGAACACCGCGGTGCTGTCCCAAAAGTCCGCGAAGAAAAAGGGTCAAATGGTTGCTCGGAAAACTCCAATATCAGCACGGAAATCGAGGAACCCCAAAACACAGGAGTTGAAGCCCTACCTGTCAAGAGTCCAACGGCGCAAGAATCGGCGAATTCCGAGGTCGGGGTGAGTCGGAGGAGTCCAAACACTGAGAAGGGGTGAAGAGGATCGCCGGAGAACAAGCGTCGCGCCGCGCCGTAAAATGGTGAACCTCGGGATGCGTGCCTCCAAAAATCTTCAAACTTCACCAAAGGGTTGAGCTCTGAGAGAGGAGGAATCGCCGTGAAGAAAGCCCAGCGAAAATAGAGTCCAAAAAGCCTACAAGACGAATGGGGGGAGCTATTTATAGGCCCAGCCCACTAAGCATCCGGGCCGGGTTTTCGGGCGCAACTTTCGGGCGCACTGCGCCCGGAAACCCGGTCGCACCGCCCCTGTCCGACGCGCCCGAAACAACCAGGAGCGGCCACGTCACCCCCAAACAGGGGACAGCGGATCCCCGCGGCCCGCCTACGCCACGTGGCCCCCCGCAGTCAACGGGGGTAGGTACGGCCGGCCAATCTCGAGGCGACACGTGTCGCACTCGAGTGCGGCCGACCGCCCCCCCTGGCGCCACTGTGCGCGCACGTGCGCGCACAGTACCGAGGCGCCCTCCCCCGCGCACCCGTGGACCGCGCCCACGTGGACCGACGAATCCGAAGCCGCCACGTGTCATGCGCCCGGTCCACCGCCAACCCGCAATTTCCGTGAGCCGTGCCGCGTGCGCCCGCCTACCAGGGCACGCCACGCGTCCACCCGCCGCGGTCCATGCACCG
Source organism: Tillandsia leiboldiana (assembly GCA_029204045.2). Classification (NCBI taxonomy): domain Eukaryota; kingdom Viridiplantae; phylum Streptophyta; class Magnoliopsida; order Poales; family Bromeliaceae; genus Tillandsia; species Tillandsia leiboldiana. The sequence continues at coordinate 38,238 of JAQNDB010000721.1, forward strand.
CCGCGCCATTGCGTGGACCCAGCCGCGTGAGCCGGCCAATAAAAGGGCGCCACGTGGCGCTGGCCGGTCCACGTGTCACCCCCGTGCACCGAAAATCCCCCAAATCTTCCGGAAGCCCGCATTTGGTCATCCGGACTCCAAATTCAACAAGCAAATAGCCGTTTTCAAGCGTTTTTCCGCGCTGAATCCAAATCCAACCTCAGATTGGCCCAAAACCTTTTCAAAAATTCGGCAATCACAGCCGAAGGCCAAATCATCTATCCAAGTCTCACGAGGTCCATCTGTGGCATCCCTTCGATGCACCATGGGCCAGACACCAACACTAGGTGTTCTACACAGTGGATTCATCGGAAAATCGCAAGGGAAAACCCAGTACACTACAAGGATGACTACTGGATTAAAGCAATGCAGGAAGAGCTCCATCAATTTGAGCGAAACAAAGTCTGGGAATTAACGAAGCCTCCAAAGCAACATAATGTGATAGGTACCAAATGGATCTTCAAGAACAAGAAAAATGAGGATGGTACTATCATCAGGAACAAGGCACGATTAGTTGCTCAAGGCTACTCTCAAGTAGAAGGTATAGACTTTGACGAAACATTCGCCCCTGTAGCTAGACTCGAGTCCATTCGTATACTGTTTGCTATTGCTTGTCATTTTAAAATCAAATTATTTCAAATGGACGTTAAGAGCGCTTTTCTAAATGGGTTTTTAAATGAGGAAGTTTATGTGGCTCAACCGAAAGGTTTTGTAGACCATAAACAACCTAACCATGTTTTTCGTTTGAAAAAGGCTCTTTACGGTCTGAAACAAGCACCGCGAGCATGGTACGAAAGGTTAACAAAGCACCTTTTGGAGAAGGGCTATACTCGAGGGGGAGCTGACAGGACTCTCTTTGTGAAGCATTATCAAAACAATTTCATTGTAGCACAAATATATGTCGATGACATAGTATTTGGCGCAACAAGAGATAATGATGCTTCTAAATTCGCGGAGACCATGGAAAGCGAATTTGAGATGTCCATGATGGGCGAATTGACTTATTTCCTTGGATTGCAAATTAAACAAAATGATGAAGGTATTCACTTGAGTCAATCCAAGTATGCAATGGAGTTGGTCAAAAAGTTCGATCTAGAAAATTGTAAAGATTTTCCAACTCCAATGGGAACTAGCCACAAGGGACTTGGAAGTGAATCACAAAGTGAGAATGTAGACGAGAAACTGTATCGAAGTATGATTGGAAGTCTACTTTACCTCACTGCTAGTCGCCCGGATATATCTTTTGGTGTTGGAATCTGCGCGAGATATCAATCTGCACCAAAGGAGGTTCACCTGAAAGCGGTGAAAAGGATCATCCGGTATATCAAAGGATCAATTAATTTCGGAATTTGGTATCCTATGGGAACAAGTCTGGATATTGTTGGATACTCAGATGCCGATTGGGCAGGATCAGTGGATGATCGGAAAAGCACGAGTGGTGCATGCTTCTATCTTGGCCATTGCCTTGTTGCATGGCACAGTAAAAAGCAGAATTGCATAGCACTCTCGACTGCCGAAGCGGAATACATTTCAGCTGGAAGTTGCTCAACTCAACTCATTTGGATGAAAAGCGTATTGAGCGACTTCCGCATTTCAGCATCTTCGGTAACAATTCTTTGTGACAATACAAGTGCAATTAACATTTCTAAAAACCCTGTGTTGCACTCTAGAACAAAACATATTGAACTTAGATATCATTTTCTTAGAGAGCTAGTTGAATCAAATACTCTTCAACTTTCATATATTTCAACTGAGGATCAATTAGCTGACATTCTAACAAAACCTTTGGATCAAAAACGTTTTATTCATTTACGAAAAGCAATTGGAATGCTTTCCTTGAAATAAACTTCTTTTTGAAACCTTTGCTTAGGATAGGTTTTGTATTTGTTTTTGTTTTGTTCATTATCTATGTTTGTACATAGGACATTAATTGAGCATAGACCATAATTGACTTTAATTGCATCTTTTCGCACATTTAGAAATTTATTATGCTTTTGCCATCATAATATTTCACTGTTGCAATGATCATTTATGTTAATTAAATCATCTTCTAAGTGATCAAAGTCAATTTCTCTCTCTCAATGATCTCTTGGTATAGTCATTATCTTATTTGACTGCTTAGTCGAGTATGAAATCGAGATCAATATTTGGTTGAATACTTTATATCTTAAATAATTGATAGCCAATTGAGGGGGAGTCATAGAAAAAGTAAAATGCTCAAAAGATGTGGAAAGAGTTACATCCCAATGAGGAGTGTGAAAACTACCACCACATGGAGGAAAGAGCTACCACCTCGGTCGTCCGAGTATTGTGTGCAGCTACCACATGTATACCAAGTATGGTTGTTCAAATTTTGATTAAGTATAATGCATGTTGAAATACTTGACTCCGTCAAATTTCAAGGTTGGTATAAGGTGGGTTTTTAAAGAAAGATGCTCAAAGAGCCACTCTCTTCAACAGATTGTCTAGATACATTATCTACTATATTTGGGATTTCAAACATCTATTGATCTTTGTATTTCATTTTCTTTACTGAATTGATGATTTGATAAAGGCATTACTCATAAGATCAAGTTAGATGTAATTGAAAGTGTTCAACTTTAAGGGATTTAATTTTTGTAAATTTTTGTTTCATTTTTGGATATTATTGATAGATTTGGCATAATCTAATTCTTGTTGTATGAAACGATGATTTTTGTTTAAAGTTGATACACATTTGTGCTTACAATCTTTTTCTGATTTTTCTTGAATTTCTCTGAAATTTTCTAAAAAAAAAGTTGGAGCTGATCCGGATCGGGCAAGATGATCCGGATCCCGAACGCAGGTTTTCTTCTGCGGGCTGACGATCCGGATTGGACCTGCCGATCCGGATCCCGAACGCAGTTTCTCACTGCGGGTAGCCGATCCGGATCGCAATCATGAACTGATCCGGATCGCGGCTTGGGTTTTATAAAGAACAAAAGGGTTTTGATTTCTTTTACTCCAATCTTTTGTTCCAAAGTTTCCAGAGCCTCTCTCTCTAGATTTCATCCTTCCTGGAAGCTTTCAAACTCAAGTTCTTCAACTCCAAGTAAGTTTTATTGATCAAAATCTCGGTTTTTCACCGTTTTTCTCTTTTCCTCCTCAAACGTGATGAATTTCTTGGATCAACTTTGTTTGTGGATGGTTTTTGATCAAATTTCTTTTGAAATAAGAACTCTGGGTAGATTAGTTTTGATTATATGCTAAGTATTCTCCTGATTAACGGATTTTTAGGCTTCGATTTCTAAAATTTCGGTTTTAGGGCATATAATAAGGATTTTCGAAAATCATGCAATTGATCTATTTTTAAAAGTCCTTTTGCAAAACTAATTTGATTCTTAGTCTCTCTACATGACTATGATTGTTTGGGTACAATTTTTCAAATCTTTGAAAATTAACAATTTTCTCATGTGTTCTTGAGTTGTTGCTCACAGGATTTTAATCTTCTTAAAGCACTTGGATCAATGGGATTCTCATGGATCATTCTTTTATTGGTCACTATGGTGCACACTCGGGCCACAAACAAGTTAAAAAGAGCTAAGAAAACACAACAAAAGGGTGAGTTTCATGTGATCAGCGACACAGAAGTAGATTGTCACGAGGTAGATTGGACTGAATTGACAGATGATGATGACTCATTGCCTGAACAAAAGGCGTCTGATGGTTTAAAAGGAAAAGCGTCCGATGCATCGAAAGAAAAAGCACCCATGGACAAAGGTAAAGCACCTATGACTGCACCAACCATCTCGGTGAAAAGGAAACGACTCGCTCGACGGTTTGGACGAGCACGAGGTTTCATGTCTAACGAACCGATTATTCCGGATTCTCCACCTCGGGAGGAACAAGTGTTCGTTAATGCGGATCGCCTAAGGGCATTTGAGAATCGTGAATGCATTGGTGAGAGGCATGTCAATATTGAGGCTCTACGAGATCACTCTCCTGAGTTTGGCGTTCTGATTGAACAAGGAAACCTTATTCAAGTTTGTCGTTTTCCAGAAGTGCTTGGATACTGTCTGCATCTTGTAAGGGCCTTCTATACAAATGCACGGCACCTTCGTGAAATTGAAAACGGTCCAATGAAATTTTACACGAACATCCAAGGCACAAGATTCAAAATTACTCCACAATTGATTGGCGAGGTTTTGGGAATGCCTGCCAGCAAGACAGGAGTTAATTACTTGAAGGGAAAGGTTTTGACGAACACTGTGTGGCAAATGGTTATAAAGGGAATTTGTTTGGAAGGAACGCAATCAACGAAAAAATCGATCAGATCCAAGGAACTTCGTCTTGAGTACCGATTTCTAAACTTCATCACTTGTTACAATATCCTTCCAAATATGCAGACGAAAGTCTTGAGATGGGATCGAATGCTATTTTTGTATCTCTTAGGACATCCGTCTGAGGCAATGGGATTGAATATCAACATTCCATACATTATTTGGAATAGAATGACAAGATATGTTGAGCACCCTCATCCCACAGAAAGAATTCCATTTCCACTGATTATAATGAGGATCTTGAAGAAATTTCAGGTTGACATTACCTCACCGACTTATCATCAATGTTTGGGTATGATCGATGAGTCCACCGTTGTGAAGTCACTTCACAAATTGCCCCATGTCACTCCAGTCCCTCCGTGCGGAACGAAACCTAGTAGCGGCACTTCCGCGTCACCATCACAACCAGCACCCACACCAGCGGATGAAGCATCAGTCTCATCCATCTACAAAGAACAACAACGATTATCTGTTGAGCAGGAACAGATTTCCAAGGCACAGACGAGAATCTCCAATGAGCTCGAGCTCATCACGGCAGCTCACATTACCATAACTAAGAAGGTCAATTCAATGACCAAGCTGGTGAAAAAAATGTTTTCTAAGATGGGCTGCACGAGCTCTGAAGACTCCGAATCTGATGACTGATTCCTTTCTTTTTATTCTTTTGCAGATTTTTAATCTTTTTGTGCAGGTTTTTCAGTTTTTAGGACTTACTCTTAGTTCTAGTTCTTAAATTTCGGAACATTTTCTTTGAAATTTTTAACTCTCCTTCAATTTTTGGTAATTTTGGCTTTGTTTGTGACAAAAAGGGGGAGAGAGTTTAGAGAGAACTTGAACAATGAACTTGAACAATAATGTGATGTGAACATTAAGGTAAGTGAACATCAAGGGAACTTGAACAATGATGATGTGAATGTGTATACATCAAGGTAAGTATCACTTCAACTTTGGTTTTTATCTAGTGATTGTTTGCATGCCTCTACTAACTATTCGACTAACTATTTGGGCATGTATTATGACTAACAAGTTGATGTTGGACTAACATTTTGTGACATTTGGTTTTTAATTGCATAGAAGATATCTTGGTTTTTGACTATGATTCTCTTACATATCTGAATTCTCAAATGTCATGATGATCAGATAAACTCTATCTCTGTACTAGGTTTTGAATGCTAAATATTCTTGAGGTATCTAACGATCTCTTTTTGTCAAGAATGATTTCTTTGTGCAGAGAGTACAGATGTCTAAGTCTAGAGTCTGTTTTAGGAGTTTATCTCATGTTTTTAAATTTTCGGATCTCCATTGTAAATTTTTGTTGTATGGTGATAGCAACAAAAATATCTTTTTGAATTTTCTTTAGTGGATCTGTGTTTTGTCACGAAACCGCCAAAGGGGGAGATTGTTACGGAATTTGAGTTGGCGTAGTTTCGTGAAAGTCTCAAGTCTTGAAGATTGAAGGTGAAGAAAGTTGGATCATTTAACTCAATCTCAAGAAAGAAGAATTCAAAAGGATCAGGTATGTTTAACTAAAGATTTTGTGTGATCCGAATACTTCTTGTAGTGTAGAAACACTTGGAAGAATCTTTCATTGCATAAAAATCAAAAACTGGACTTGGGACATGTTCAGGATCCGGATCAGGTTGTTCGATCCGGATCCCGAAGGTGGTTCGTTCATACACCAGTTCAATCCGGATCGTAGCCTCTCTTGATCCGGATCCCGAACACTGAGTTTACCATCTTCCTTGAACGATTCGGATCAGGCTTCGCAATCCGGATCCCGAACGTTGATGTTTGGTGAACTGTATGAACGATCCGGATCAAGCACTTCGATCCGGATCCCGAACCTTCGTTTTTCTGGAATTGCCTGACTCGTTACGACGATCCGGATCACAGCTAATCCGATCCGGATCGCCGTCCGTAAAATTTCCAGAAATGTTAGGTTTTTGATTCTTATCTCCTTCCTAGGGTTTCTAACCTATAAATAGACCCTATGACTCTTTTTCTTGGGGGATCTAGAAAATCCAAATAGCCGTCATTTTCATATATCATCTTATACGGCTCTAGATCCACATATAGAGAAGAAAGGAAATCATTAGAGAATACTCTATGTTTCTTCATCTATATTGATTAGTTTGATTCTAGGTTTTCATACTCACATCTTGAGTTGAATCAAACTAATGAATACTTAGATGGTATTTCCGATCTATCTTTGATCTAAGTATTCGGCGGATCATCACCACCAAAAACAACGATTTACCCCAAAATCGGCGCGTGGATTCGCGTGTCCTTGTGGATTCAAGGTTCAACCGCTCTCGTGGATTCGGAGCGAGGCACGTTCGTGGATTCGAAGGGTGCTATTGGGTGAAGACCGTGGATTCGGTCGGACGTCGTGGATTCGACGTTGGACGCCGTGGATTCGGCGTTGGGCGCAGATCGTGGATTCGAGAAGCGTCGTGGAGCGAGCGGAGAAGATCCTCTAGGAGCGTATGGAAAAGGTTGAGTCGTAAGTGTGTACGGTAAATCACCTTGTACGTGTTTTAATTCTAGTGGATTTCTGCCGTGTTATCGGTCCCGTGGTTTTTTACTCCGGTGATGGAGTTTTTCCACGTAAAAATCTTGCGTATTATTTTTATTTTCGCATTGGGTTTTTATCGCAACGATTTTTGAGTGTTTATACGTTTACACCTATTCACCCCCCTCTAGGTGTTTTTTCCCCTATTTAGATCCGTATTACATATAACCCAACAAGTGTTGGGTTGGAGGTTGAGGAAGGTGAGAAACCAGAACCGCACTCAGGTTCTTGTAAGTTGGAATAGCTTGGGGCCCGAGCAGGCTACATGGGAAGACTATGAGAAGATGAAGAGAAGATACCCAACGATGATCCTTGAGGACAAGGAGCTTTGTAAGGAGGGTGGGATGTAACACCTGAAGAAGGAAGAGAGGGTAGAGAGGAGTAGAACCGGTTGAGGAGTAGAGGAGTAGCGAAGTAGAGAAGAGAAGAAGATGAAGAACCAGGGTTAGGCGTAACCGGGGGTGGTAGAGTCAGCTGTAGGAGGGTACGGGGGTAGGTGAGATACGACAGGCGACAGAGTCGGGAGGGTTCCTTGGAGCGGGTCGGAAGTAGCGGGCATGGATCCAGCAACCCGACAGCGGAGCGGATATGGTAGCGATGGATGAGGAACCAGCAATGTCACGCCCCAGGGTCGAAACTGCGACCCGGGCTCGCCAACAGATCCGCCATCTGTACGGAAACTGCCGTACAGACGAAGCGTCTACCCTGCAAGTCAGATCTATAGCTATAATGTATCAGAGCTGAAAAAAGAACCAGTAGCTACAGAAATCCACTGAACATCTGATATAATAAAAAATCTCAATACAATGTCTCTCAGCTACAAAAGTACAAGAAATCCTCACTGATCTCTCAGAATGTCCAGTACAAAAGTGGAGTCATAAAATACACAAGGTACATCTACCTCTGACTCTCAGTGCTGGTAAGGAACTAAACGGCCACGTCCTCACCTCGATCAGCTGACTCCGCGCGAGCTAAGCCGGAACAGCAGCCTCAGGAAACCTGTCACCGCAGCGGGTGTGAGAACTACTGCAAAGGTAGTTCCCAGTGGGTACCGTCTCAATATCCACGGTATGCCCACTAAGTCTACTGGAGGCACAACAGATAGGTATGCAGATAGATAGATAGATAAAAGCTGAAAGAAACTATAGCTATCATGTCTCAATCATCATGCTCAAGAAACTCTACAATGATGAAGATGTGCATACACTCGCTACTGCTAACATGCCTCAAGTATCATGCTCAAAGGAAAACTCATCTATGAACATGCTATGAAACTCACTCACACATATCACCCAATCCCAATGACTGTCCCTCTTTGGACCAGTCAAACAAGCCTGCGCTCATCTACTGCCGCGCATCCCGTAGGAACGGACTTACGTAGGCATCCACTGCCGCACATCCCGGAGGAACGGACTTACGTAGGGTGTCCCTCTAGGACCATCTCAGTAATCACATCGCAGCCTCGTCAGGCTCGGTATCATCATCGCACCCGGGGCGTAGCTCGAGGGGAGCGACCCCACCGAACTCAAGTATCTCAAGTATCTCAAGTATCTCATAACTGGCATAAAAAGCCAGGCTCAGCAGGCTATAATCCACGATTAAACAGATCGGATCTCAATGCTCAACTAGCATAACTCAGTCGGAGGAAGACTCCACGACTCGAACAGAAAATCCCAAACACTCTCACAGCTATGTCGGAGAACCCTCAACGACTCAAGGCTAAAATACACGATCAAACAGATCGGATCTCAATGCTCAACAAGCATACTCAGTCGTAGAAAGACTCCACGACTCGAACAGGAAAGCCCAACACTCTCACAGCTATGTCGGAGAACCCTCAACGACTCAATCTGATAATGCACGCCCCGTGGCTGAGTCGGGAAACCTCCACGACTCGATCTGCCAGAGCCCCCAAAACTCTCAAGGCTAAGTGGGAGAACCATCTCCACCACTAAAATCAGAACACGACCCATGATCTAGAGTAACCCAATCAGGGAAAACATCCTCAATACCCCGCGAACTCAAGTATCTCAAAACTCTCTCATGACACTAGAAAGTCATCTCATAATGCTCTAAAAAATCCACTCGGCCCTCTGGCACGAGAACACATGCATCCTGAACCTACTCAACCCCTCGGGAAGATCTCAATATTTTAAAACTCTTTTCAAAACCCAGTTTTCATTAAAACAGGTCCGACGATTTTTAAAACGGTTCAGATGCCAATATAAAGCCAACTAAACATGCAGTCTAGTGTCAAATCACTTCTAGATCATGCTAAAAATATCTGGGGCTTGCAATTGTATTCCTACAATTTTCTAGGCAACTATCAGATTTACCAGCTATGCAAATAATTAAGCTAAACATGATCAACATGCATTCAATAGCTTTAAAGGGCATTCCATACATCTTGAAGAAATTCCAACCCACCTCAAATGCTTTCCGAAGGCCACGCCGAAATCGGAGAAGAAACGGGCGAAAACAGACGAAAAACTGCACTGTGCCTCTCGCGCGCACGCGCGCCGTCGCGCGTCTCGGAAAAATCCACGAAGCTCCGATCAATCCTCTATCACACTCCCTAAGGTCTCAGCATGCCTCAGCTCAGCTCAAGAGGGTCCCCCACACGTGCGCAAGAAGCAGACAAATCCTCGGATTTGCGCAGTAACCTCCCTGCTTGAACCCGAGAGCACAGGGAGAGAGGGAGAGAAAGGATGGAAATTAGCTCAAAATCCCAATCAATTCCATCAATAAAACCCAAGAGGAGAACAAACAAATCCAAATCCATAATCTCCAACAATTAAATTACCTCAATTGCTCCTCGCCAGCGCGCGTTGACCGGGTCAACTCCCACAATGCAAGAAGCTCACAGACCCTTCTCTTCTCCTTCTACTTCTTCCTCTTCTTTCTCTTCTCTGGCAGCAAGAAATGGAGGAGGATGAAGATGATGTAGGGTGGAAGAGAGAGAGGGGGACAAGGTGTATAAATCATGCCTGGGGTGGTTGGAACAGAAGAAAGACCCATACCTCAGTTCACTGTGCAATTCGGACTAAAACAGGGCACTTCCTGTGCTTGTGTACCGGTACCACCCACTTGGTACCGGTACACGGGCCCTGGTTCCGGAACCAAATGGCTGGTTCCGGAACCAAGCCACCCAAAAGCTCCAGAACAGCCCGAAAATCTCTGAAATCGCCCCGTCAACTCACTTTCTTGCCTCGGGACCTCCGCATCGCCCCGCAACCAACCGAACACCTCTGTAAACTCATAATACACATGTCCCAAGGGATCAACTCACATCAAACCCATCCATGAATCCGATGCTCGGCCCGCAAGCTCTCAAGCCGACGCCAACTCACTTTTCTAACAAAAAGCTTCTGCGTCGCTCCGGGACCACCCGAACCATCCTGTAAACGAAATCAGAACCTGCTGAAGGTATTTCCACAATACCAGGCTGCCACGTGGAGTCGGCACACTGCCCGAAGCTCCGGTACTCTACACTCTCCCCTCCTTAAAAAGGTTTCGTCCTCGAAACCTCCAAAATCCAAAACTCAGGAGGGTGACTCAAACAAGTGGGGATAGGAGATCCTCAACTCATCGTCCGGCTCTCAAGTGGCCTCTCGCTCCTCATGATGACTCCATAAGACCTTTATCAAAGGTAAGATCCGGTTGCGCAATTCTCTCGTCTCTCGAGCAAGAATTCGCACCGGTCGCTTCTGATAGCCCAAATCCTCGTCTGACTCCAAAGAAGCGAAATCCAAATCATACAAGGGATCCAATCCATACTTCCCTCAGAACGGATACACCAACGTCCTCGTGGGTACTTGCCAAACCATGGCGGTAGCGCAACTCGGTGAACAACTGATCCAATGCGCTCTAACTCCTCGAATATGCCAATAATTCGCGGACTTAACTTCCCGCGAAATCTCAAATCTACACATTTCTGCGGATAGTGATTTCCAGAAGTCACCAAAACTCCCTGCTTCCAATTGGCATAACTTTTCCGTTGCTCCTTAGCAACCACAATGCTGAGAGCTTCACAAAAGCATTCTTACATCCATCTACAGGGTAAGAAGTCCAACATCGGGAACAACACTCAACCCCTAACTCTCAAAATCAGCTCTCGGATCTCGGAATCCACGGGCACACAGATGCGGTCCTTGTACTTCAGTACTCCCGCTGCATTCACTAAGAAGTTCCCTCTCTAATCCTGTCCAACGGAGTGGGTTACGAGTCCAAAATACAAGTTTTGCCACTTTCCTAGGGAACACCACCTTAATCTCAATTCGTCTCACTTACTCTTTCAGCGGCATCCGCTAAGTAACCCTCATACTCCAAAACTGTACCGCTCGCCTATTCAAGGCAGCTGCGACCACTTGTCTTTGTCGGGACGTTACTGTAAGCTCAATCATACATCCTTAATAACTTTATCCACCGGCATTGCCCCAAATCAAAATCCTTCTGAGTAACCCAGTACCTCAGGTTCTAGGATCGATAGATATCTCAAATCTCTCTCTATCTCAAGCAACTATTCACAATGATGTTAATACCATCCACAGCTTGAACTCCTCAAGGTTATGCTGGCACTGCTTAATCCACAACTCTGGACCTCTGTCACTATCATGGGTCCAAGCCGAACCTAATCGGCAACACTCTTCGCCGGGTCCACTGTCACTCCTGCGGCTGTAATAACATGGCCTAACCACAAAATCTTCCGAAGTCTAAGAGCAAATTCTCTTACAACTCGGCATCAACTTCTTCTCATAGAAGTTGCAGCACTATCCTTAAGTGCTCCTCGTGCTTAAACTCATCTCGGAAACCAAATCCGATATAATCAAATCAACTGGCCTTGTATAAATTTAACTCAACTACTAGCACGGCAACTCACTGTAGAGCTCAAACTCACACTGATTCTACTGCCCGGTCCAAGTACCGCCGGAACACACAAGTCCTCAAATCCAAAAGGCCGCAGGGCCTTAGTCAATCCGCTTGACCTCACTGTAAGCTCAAAATGTCTCTATCGGGTTCAGACTCTATCTGGCACAGCCCTCAGCTGTAGGGTTCCACAAAGCCTTCAATGTCCCGCAAGGCATCAACCCAACACGACCCAAATCTAACTGTGCTCGAATCGTCACAGCACTCTCACCGTTGTGCACTCACAACGTGGCATCTGTAGAACACCGGGATTTGGATGACGCACCGACCTTGCAGGATGGTGTGGTGCGGAGGAATTTGCCTTGGATGTGTCCCACTTGTGTTTCCAGAGGAGTTCGGGTTGATTTGGATCCCCGCGGAGGCCTCTGCTTGTTTCGGGCTTTGTACGCGTTAGGTGACTGGTACGGGAAGCTCCGACACCGCTGGGTTGCAGAAAAATTTGGGAAACACTTGGAGCAGGTGTACTTTTGATTTACAGCGAGGTTCGGGAGGTTCCGGACTGACGCGGAGGACCCGGAGGCAAAAAGTGAGTCGGAACTGGCATTTTTGGAGCCGGTATTTGATTTGAGTACCCCGACTCAACGGTCGAGCTTTTTGAGGAGAAAAAGCTGTGGACACGCGTACTTTTGATTTACAGCGAGGTTCGGGAGGTTCCGGACTGACGCGGAGGACCCGGAGGCAAAAAGTGAGTCGGAACTGGCATTTTTGGAGCCGGTATTTGATTTGAGCACCCCGACTCAACGGTTGAGCTTTTTGAAGAGAAAAAGCTGTGAGCGCGTGTATTTTGGATTTACAGCGGAGCTCGGGAGGTTCCGGGCGGCGGCGGAGGGCCCGAGGGCAAAAAGTGAGTTGGAGTTGGGTTTTGGAATTAAATTAATTAAGTTAATTAATTTATTTAAAGCTTCAGCTTTATAAAACCCCCCTCCCCTCCACCTCTGTAGCAAGGAAATGAGAAAGAGAAAGAAAGAAAAGGAAAAAAAAGAGGAAAATGAGAGGAAGAAGAAGAAGAAGAAGATGGAGGAAATGGAGAGGGTTCTTGAGCTTTTCTTCCCCGAGCGAGGGCGTGGAGCCGGGCGAGGTCGGCGAGCCTCGTGGAGGTCGGGTTTATTTTATGGTTTTTTTTATTGATTGTGGTTTTTGGCTTCTCCCCTCTCCTCTCTTTTAAATTCTTCCTTCCCTGCTGCTTGGAGGCCGTTGCTGTCCGGGGTCGTGGCGAGGCTGCGCGGGCCGCGCGCGTGCAATTTGTACGGCGCGCGGCTAGGGAGGCTCGCCGCTGCGCGCGCGCGCGTGGGCGCCGCGCGCAGCGAGCGCCCTGCTGCTGTTGAGGTGCAGCAGGGCGCCGGGCCGCCGGCAGCACCGCCAGGGCGGCGGCGCGAGCGGCGGGCTGCGCGCAAGGCGCGCAGCACCGCAGGCACGCGCGCGGCACTGCGCTGCAGGCGCAGTGCCGCGGGGCTTGCAGGCCGCGCGCAGGGCGCGCGGCACTGCAGACCCCCCCCCCTCCCGCGCGGGTGGCCTCCTGGGCCCCGCGCGGTGTGCAGGCCGCGCGCTGGGCGCGCGGCGCTGCAGGCCCCGCGCGGGCGGCCCGTTGGGCCCCGCGCGGTGTGCAGGCCGCGCGCTGGGCGCGCGGCACTGCAGGCCCGCGCGGGCGGCCCCTGGGCCCCGCGCGGTGTGCAGGCCGCGCGCTGGGCGCGCGGCGCTGCAGGCCCCGCGCGGGCGGCCCCATGGGCCCCGCGCGGTGTGCAGGCCGCGCGCTGGGCGCGCGGCACTGCAGGCCCCGCGCGGGCGGCCCCCTGGGCCCCGCGCGGTGGGCAGGCCGGGCGCTGGGCGCGCGGCGCTGCGTGCCCCGCGCGGGCGGCCCGTTGGGCCCCGCGCGGTGTGCAGGCCGCGCGCTGGGCGCGCGGCGCTGCGTGCCCCGCGCGGGCGGCCCGTTGGGCCCCGCGCGGTGTGCAGGCCGCGCGCTGGGCGCGCGGCGCTGCAGGCCCCGCGCGGGCGGCCCGTTGGGCCCCGCGCGGTGCGCAGGCCGCGCGCTGGGCGCGCGGCACTGCGGGCCCCGCGCGGGCGGCCCCTGTGCCGCGGGCCCCGCGCGGCAGTGCAGGGCGCCGCGCGGGCGGCCCCTGTGCCGCGGGCCCCGCGCGGCATGGCAGGGCGCCGCGCGGGCGGCCCCTGTGCCGCGGGCCCCGCGCGGCAGTGCAGGGCGCCGCGCGGGCGGCCCCTGTGCCGCGGGCCCCGCGCGGCATGGCAGGGCGCCGCGCGGGCGGCCCCCGTGCCGCGGGCCCCGCGCGGCAGTGCAGGGCGCCGCGCGGGCGGCCCCTGTGCCGCGGGCCCCGCGCGGCATGGCAGGGCGCCGCGCGGGCGGCCCCTGTGCCGCGGGCCCCGCGCGGCATGGCAGGGCGCCGCGCGGGCGGGCCCCTGTGCCGCGGGCCCCGCGGCCCTGCAGGCCGCGCGCTAGGCGCGCGGCGCTGCTGCAGGCCGCGTGGGTGGCCCTTGGGCCCCGCGGCCCTGCAGGCCGCGCGCTAGGCGCGCGGCGCTGCTGCAGGCCGCACGGGCGGACTTGGGTCCGCGCGGCGCTGCTGGCCACGCGGCTGGCCTTTGCCGCGTGGGGTTGGTTTCTTTGGGCAGTACGGCCATGGGCCGCACTGTGCCGCGTTGTTTGCGGCTCGGCGGTACGCCGCGGCGGATGCGCCGCGGCGGATGCGCGATGGGATTCCGCGCGCCGCCCGACGCTCTTCGTCGCCGGAGGGTTTCCCTTCGCCTTTGCCGCGCGGGCTGTGACTTGACGACGCGCCGCGGCGTGCGTGCGCGATGGGTTTCCGCGCAACGCGCGGCGTTTCTCGTCGCCGGTTTGGTTTCTTTTGCCCTTTGTGAGCGCGGTTTTAGCCGCATGTTTTCTGATCCCGGTCCCTCTTCTTATCTCGCAGTTGTGGCATGGTGTTAGCTTCTCACGTGGCCGGTGGCGCGTGTTTTGCCGCGTGGAGCTGCGGGATCGCATCGGGACCTCCGTTTGGCGCACGGTTTTCGCGGATGGATCGCAGGTGGGTTGGTTTCTCCCAATGAGCTACGGATTGCCCTTTATGCTTCCGAATGCAAAGGTATCGTATCCTTGCTATCAGGTAATTGCGGAGCAGTCGTGTAAGTCGAGGGTTGTCGTTTCCGACTTGGACACGAGTGTTAGTAGCATTGTTAGAGTATACGAGATCACTGGCTGAGTTACCAGCAGAGTAGATACCACTGGCAGAGTTACCAGATGGGTATAGATCACTGGCTGAGTTACCAGATGAGTAGATACCACTGGCTGAGTTACCAGATGGGTATAGATCACTGGCTGAGTTACCAGATGAGTAGATACCACTGGCTGAGTTACCAGATGGGTATAGATCACTGGCTGAGTTACCAGATGAGTAGATACCACTGGCTGAGTTACCAGATGGGTATAGATCACTGGCTGAGTTACCAGATGAGTAGATACCACTGGCTGGGTTACCAGATGGGTATAGATCACTGGCTGAGTTACCAGATGAGTAGATACCACTGGCAGAGTTACCAGCTGGGTATGAATCACTGGCTGAGTTACCAGAAGTGTAGATATCACTGGCTGAGTTACCAGATCGATAGTTATGCCCTGGCCGAGTCACCAGGTGGTTACTAGAAGGGATTGAGGTGGCCTTCTAGTGTCTTGTAGAGTTCTAGCAGTCCCAGTGCGGGGGCGGAAACTATGGGCGCCTAAGCCTACAGCATGTTCTTGTTTGATAAGGGCTGTAGGGGGCGCAGACGTTCGTAGTTTCCAGGCCTCCCGTGAGAGAGACTGAGAACTTACTTCCAGCATTTGCTTTGAGACATGTAGCGATAGATTCATTTCCAGTTATCTATCTATCTATCTATCTATCTATCTATCTGTCTATTTGTGTTTTTGTCTCCAGCAGACTGAGTGGGTGTACCGTGGGGTTAGCTTTGGTGCCCACTGAGATCTGACTGTTGCAGTAGATCTCACACCCGCTGTGATGACAGGTGTTCCTGAGGCGACCGTTCCAGGTTTGGCTTGTTTCGGAGCTTTCTGACCGAGGTATGCGCGTGGCTGGCTAGCTCCTACCCGAGTCGGTGGTGTCGGTGTAGTGTCTCTTGTACTTTTCAGTTTCCACTTTTGTACTTATGTTGGGGGTGCTAGTGGACTGGTGTACTTGGACTTTTCACCGCTTAGTGTTTCAGCTTCCTTTCAGCTCTGATACTTGTTAGCTTTAGATCTCTTTTGCAGGTTAGACGCTTCGTCTGTACGGCAGTTTCCGTACAGACGGCGGATCTGTTGGCGAGCCCGGGTCGCAGTTCGACCCCGGGGCGTGACAGATTAGGTGGTATCAGAGCCTAGGAATATAGGTCGTTGGGGACTTAGAGACCCTAGGCTTTTGGTTGGACAGTGGGAAGACTGTCGTGTGAGACGTGACCTTAGCGAGAGTCTTGTCTGAGGGTGTACCTCCCCCAGAGGATTGGGGTGAGTGACCTCGCATGTTATTTCTCTAAAGGTGATTGTGTTGGCTGCAGACAACATAATGCTTTAGAAAGGTTAACATGCTTAGACTTTCGTTTGTTTGGGACGAGAGAGTCTTGGTCCTAATGTTTTTCTGTTGCAGGGGTTTTTGGATGCTTCAGAGACGCCGTGCAACGGCGAGGGCGTGTTTGGCCTGGGAGGAGGGGCTCGTATAGCGGAAAGCTAATTGGATAGAGCCGAGAGAGGCTTGAGAGATCCAGGCCCAAGCAGTTCTGGTATTTGAGGCGTTACGGCGCCAGGAAGAGAGAGCATGGAGCGAGTGATGCTCATGCGTGGACCGAGAGCATCTCCCGGAGTATCGTCAGTAGTACCTCCGGCCGCGACGTTGTCGATTTCTGTTCCTGATCGCACCATTGATGGTGCGGAAGCAGCGAGAGGTTACTGATAGGTTGTGTACCGCATCCAGTTCTATCCCTTGGAGATTTCGGGACCGAGTTGGAGCCGTGAGAGGCCGAGAACTGGAACGCTGTTATGGAAGATTTGTTCGAGGATTTGTTCATCCAGGATAAGCATCAGGGCGCTTGGTTATGTACTTTTCTTTGGGACACCAAGAGAGCTGGTGGCGTCGGATTCGTCTGGTTGGACCATCGGGAGCGCAGTTGATGTTCTGGGGTGAGTTCTGTGACAGTTGAGCGGTGTATCCCTGGTCGTCCAGGATGAGGCTTAGAGGTTGGTTGTGTTCGAGTGGGAACCGCCTCAAGATGACTATCTCTTTGTGCATTTTCGGCGATTGCCGACCTTGGATGCAGTGAGCGTGCATGCTCGATGGTTTGACTGTGGATCAGTGACCCCGTCCGAGGGAGACGGTGAGCGGGGGACCCGCTTCGGAGAGAGAGCTCCGGCATCGCCGTTCTTGCGATAGTCGCGTGATTCGAGGTTGCCATGATTTCACCCACAGGATCATGGGTCTCAGAGGAGACAGAGACCAGGAGGTTCTCGACAGTGCTCGCTTCAGCAGCAGTGCCAGGATGTGAGTTTCCCTTCTGCGTAGGCCGCTTTCTTCGTCAGGGTTGAGGATTGCGTTTCACCTGGTGTGGCCGTCGGGTTAGAGCTTGCTTAATGCCAACGCCGTGTGTGCGTTTCGGTTAAGCGGGGGCACCTTCGTGTGGGCCAGTGTCAGGACTGATGGTTTTGCACGTTTGGATCGATTTTCTGATCGCGTGAAGCACGTGGTTGAGTGCTGCCTGTCCTGCCAGTGCAACTTGGACCTTGGATTGATCATCGAGATGTTAGTCCTACATCAGAGCTGGGGTGTTGATACGAGGTTGGATAGGAATCGGTCGTCCCAATTTATGCTATCATGGATTGTCGAAAGAGAAGACTTTGACCCTCCGTAGACCTGGTCAGGAGGAGTGTATTTTTATAGCATGCGATGAGATAATTGATGCCCTGGCTGAGTTACCAGGAGGTTACCTGCCCTGGCTGAGTTACCAGGAGGTTACTTGCCCCTGGCCGAGTTACCAGGTGGTTGATGCCCCTGGCCGAGTTACCAGGTAATCACTTGATTGGGACCGAGATCGAGACAGTCATTGACGTGGTTTGGTAACCGCGCCAACTTCGACAGCACCTCGTGGAGTATCAACCGTGAGACAGGGAGAGCTGTGAGCGCAGCTGCGAGATTTGACGGATCGAGAGGTCTCTGAGACCTAGTGCCTCGTCGTGGGAATACGACAGTGAGGATCCGGGCGGTTGTTACACCGTGGTGATGTCACGTTGTGGGTACACAACCGTGTGAGTTCTTGTAAAGTTCGAACTTGATTAGTCTCACCTTGTGCTTGGGCAGATGCCTTCGAGTGATTGATATCTTTTTGGAACCTTACAGCCAAGGGCTGTGCCGGGATACTGATCCGGAACCAGTAGGGCAGTTTGAGCGGGTTGCGTGGTCAAGGGGTTTGACTAATGCCCTACTGATTTGTGAGCTGTGTGTTTTTCCCTGTTTCACTGGACGGGTTGGTGGTGATACCGTCGTGGGTTTTTGCTTTCCTCCGAAGCGACTTGGAGCTTGAGGGGCTCTTGAGGTTAGTGCTACAACTTCTAAGGAGGAAGAAGTTGGTTGCCAAGCTTTGAGGGTTGCACTTCGACATCGAGGATGTTGTGTTTGGGCCTTGTGTTTTAGCCGCTTGAGGGACAGAGGATATGAGGTGTATTGAGGCAAAGCTGAGGAAGATACCAGCTTTGATCCGGATATTGCCGTGATAGTGAGGTCATGGAATTATTTCTTGAATCCTCGAACCTAAAGTACTTGGGCACTCAGGAGGTCGGGTTGAGGTAACGCCGGTGGATAAGTTTCGCAAGTTTTATGATTGCTTTATCCCGGCGAAGACTTTTTGCTCGACTACGCCCTGTTTTGGCGAGCAGTGTAACCCTAGGATTTGAGTGCCAGGACTGATAGAAGGTTCTCGAGGTTGTAAGTTTTTCCCCTGTTAAGGGAGGTGGTGTATGTTTTGTAGACTGGAGCTTTGGTGGCTATGAAGCATCTGAGGAGTTTTGCCTTGAGGAGGCTTGAACTTCGGTTTTTGGAGATCTCGAATCGGGGGAAACTTCCAGCCTGAGAGTTATATGTAGAAACGAGTTATGCGAGTTGTGGATCCTCGAGCTGTGATCAGGCTGGATGAGGCCTATTTGAACCCCGAAAGTTTTGTTTTGCTCTCCCTTCCTTGGTGATGGACGAGGACCGCGTTATCCTCATCGACCGATGCGATTCTTGTTGGTGAAACCAAAGAATTTTGCAGTCGAATCATACCTTTGGGGAAGGTTCAGTGTAGTCAGCTTGAGGGATGTGGGTGACCACTTGAGAGCCTTGGGCAATCTGAGGATCTTCTATCCCCTTTGTTTTTGTTTTACCCTCCTAAGTATGGATTTCGTTGGATTTCGAGGACGAAACCCTTTTAAGGGGGGGAGAGTGTAGAACACCGGGATTTGGATGACGCACCGACCTTGCAGGATGGTGTGGTGCGGAGGAATTTGCCTTGGATGTGTCCCACTTGTGTTTCCAGAGGAGTTCGGGTTGATTTGGATCCCCGCGGAGGCCTCTGCTTGTTTCGGGCTTTGTACGCGTTAGGTGACTGGTACGGGAAGCTCCGACACCGCTGGGTTGCAGAAAAATTTGGGAAACACTTGGAGCAGGTGTACTTTTGATTTACAGCGAGGTTCGGGAGGTTCCGGACTGACGCGGAGGACCCGGAGGCAAAAAGTGAGTCGGAACTGGCATTTTTGGAGCCGGTATTTGATTTGAGTACCCCGACTCAACGGTCGAGCTTTTTGAGGAGAAAAAGCTGTGGACACGCGTACTTTTGATTTACAGCGAGGTTCGGGAGGTTCCGGACTGACGCGGATGACCCGGAGGCAAAAAGTGAGTCGGAACTGGCATTTTTGGAGCCGGTATTTGATTTGAGCACCCCGACTCAACGGTTGAGCTTTTTGAAGAGAAAAAGCTGTGAGCGCGTGTATTTTGGATTTACAGCGGAGCTCGGGAGGTTTCCGGGCGGCGGCGGAGGGCCCGAGGGCAAAAAGTGAGTTGGAGTTGGGTTTTGGAATTAAATTAATTAAGTTAATTAATTTATTTAAAGCTTCAGCTTTATAAAACCCCCCTCCCCTCCACCTCTGTAGCAAGGAAATGAGAAAGAGAAAGAAAGAAAAGGAAAAAAAAGAGGAAAATGAGAGGAAGAAGAAGAAGAAGAAGATGGAGGAAATGGAGAGGGTTCTTGAGCTTTTCTTCCCCGAGCGAGGGCGTGGAGCCGGGCGAGGTCGGCGAGCCTCGTGGAGGTCGGGTTTATTTTATGGTTTTTTTTTATTGATTGTGGTTTTTGGCTTCTCCCCTCTCCTCTCTTTTAAATTCTTCCTTCCCTGCTGCTTGGAGGCCGTTGCTGTCCGGGGTCGTGGCGAGGCTGCGCGGGCCGCGCGCGTGCAATTTGTACGGCGCGCGGCTAGGGAGGCTCGCCGCTGCGCGCGGCGGCGCGTGGGCGCCGCGCGCAGCGAGCGCCCTGCTGCTGTTGAGGTGCAGCAGGCGCCGGGCCGCCGGCAGCACCGCCAGGGCGGCGGCGCGAGCGGCGGGCTGCGCGCAAGGCGCGCAGCACCGCAGGCACGCGCGCGGCACTTGCGCTGCAGGCGCAGTGCCGCGGGGCTTGCAGGCCGCGCGCAGGGCGCGCGGCACTGCAGACCCCCCCCCTCCCCGCGCGGGTGGCCTCCTGGGCCCCGCGCGGTGTGCAGGCCGCGCGCTGGGCGCGCGGGCGCTGCAGGCCCCGCGCGGGCGGCCCGTTGGGCCCCGCGCGGTGTGCAGGCCGCGCGCTGGGCGCGCGGCACTTCAGGCCCCGCGCGGGCGGCCCCATGGGCCCCGCGCGGTGTGCAGGCCGCGCGCTAGGCGCGCGGCGCTGCAGGCCCCGCGCGGGCGGCCCGGGTCCCGCGCGGTGTGCAGGCCGCGCGCTGGGCGCGCGGCACTGCAGGCCCCGCGCGGGCGGCCCGATGGGCCCCGCGCGGTGTGCAGGCTGCGCGCTGGGCGCGCGGCGCTGCGGCCCCGCGCGCGGCCTTCGGCCCCGCGCGGTGCGCAGGCCGCGCGCTGGGCGCGCGCACTGCGGGCCCCGCGCGGGCGGCCCCTGTGCCGCGGCCCCGCGCGGCAGTGCAGGGCGCCGCGGGCGGCCCCTGTGCCGCGGGCCCCGCGCGGCAGTGCTGGGCGCCGCGCGGCGGCCCCCTGTGCCGCGGGCCCCCGCGCGGCATGCAGGCGCCGCGCGGGCGGCCCCTGTGCCGCGGGCCCCGCGCGGCAGTGCTGGGCGCCGCGCGGCGGCCCCTGTGCCGCGTCCCCGCGCGGCAGTGCAGGCGCCGCGCGGGCGCCCCTGTGCCGCGGGCCCCGCGCGGCATGGCAGGGCGCCGCGCGGGCGCCCCTGTGCCGCGGCCCCCGCGCGCATGGCAGGGCGCCGCGCGGGCGGCCCCTGTGCCGCGGGCCCCGCGCGGCAGTGCTGGGGCGCCGCGCGGGCGGCCCCTTGCCGCGGGCCCCGCGCGGCAATGCTGGGCGCCGCGCGGCGGCCCCTGTGCCGCGGGCCCCGCGCGGCATGGCAGGGGCGCCGCGCGGGCGGCCCCTGTGCCGCGGGCGGGCCTTTGGCCCCCGCGGCCCTGCAGGCCTCGCGCTAGGCGCGCGGCGCTGCTGCAGGCCGCGTGGGTGGCCCTTGGCCCGCGGCCCTGCAGGCCGCTGCGCTAGGCACGCGTCTGCTGCTGCAGGCCGCACGGCGGACTGGGTCCGCTCGGCGCTGCTGGCCACGCGGCTGACCTTTGCCGCGTGGGGTGGTTTCTTTGGGCAGTACGGCCATGGGCCGCACTGTGCCGCGTTGTTTGCGGCTCGGCGGTACGCCGCGGCGGATGTGCCGCGGCGGATGCGCGATGGGATTCCGCGCGTCGCCCGACGCTCTTCGTCGCCGGAGGGCTTTCCTTCGCCTTTGCCGCGCGGGCTGTGACTTGGCGACGCGCCGCGGCGTGTGTGCGCGATGGATTTTCCGCGCAACGCGCGGCGTTTCTCGTCGCCGGTTTGGTTTCTTTGCCCTTTGTGAGCGCGGTTTTAGCCGCATGTTTTCTGATCCCGGTCCCTCTTCTTATCTCGCAGTTGTGGCATAGTGTTAGCTTCTCACGTGGCCGGTGGCGCGTGTTTTGCCGCGTGGAGCTGCGGGATCGCATCGGGACCTCCGTTTGGCGCATGGTTTTCGCGGATGGATCGCAGGTGGGTTGGTTTCTCCCAGTGAACTACGGATTGCCCTTTATGCTTCCGAATGCAAAGGTATCGTATCCTTACTATCAGGTATTTGCGGAACAGTCGTGCAAGTCGAGGTTTTCGTTTCCGACTTGGACACGAGTGTTAGACGCATCATTAGAGTATACGAGTTACCAGATGTGTAGATATCACTGGCCGAGTTACCAGATGAGTAGATACCACTGGCCGAGTTACCAGATGGGTATAAATCACTGGCTGAGTTACCAGATGAGTGATACCACTGGCCGAGTTACCAGATGGGTATAAATCACTGGCTGAGTTACCAGATGAGTAGATACCACTGGCCGAGTTACCAGATGGGTATAAATCACTGGCGGAGTTACCAGATGAGTAGATACCACTGGCCGAGTTACCAGATGGGTATAAATCACTGGCTGAGTTACCAGATGAATAGATACCACTGGCCGAGTTACCAGATGGGTATAAATCACTGGCTGAGTTACCAGATAGATAGTTATGCCCTGGCCGAGTTACCAGGTAGTTGTAGAGTTCTAGCAGTCCCAGTGCGGGGCGGAAACTATGGGCGCCTAAGTCTACAGCATGTTCTTGTTTGATAAGGGCTGTAGGGGGCGCAGACGTTCGTAGTTTCCAGGCCTCCCGTGAGAGGGACAGAGAACTTACGTCCAGCATTGCATTGAGACATGTAGCGATAGATTCATTTTTCCAGTTATCTATCTATCTATCTATCTATCTATCTATCTATCTATTTGTGTTTTTGTCTCCAGCAGACTGAGTGGGTGTACCGTGGGTTAGCTTTGGCACCCACTGAGATCTGACTGTTGCAGTAGATCTCACACCCGCTGTGATGACAGGTGTTCCTGAGGCGACCGTTCCAGGTTTGGCTCGTTCGGAGCTTTCTGACCGGGGTTTAGGCGTGGCTGTCTAGCTTCTACCCGAGTCGGTGGTGTCGGTGTTAGTGTCACTTGTACTTTTTAGTTTCCACTTTTGTACTTATGTTTTGGGTGCTAGTGGACCTGTGTACTTGGACTTTTCACCGCTTAGTGTTTCTGCTTCCTTTCAGCTCTGATACTTGTTAGCTATAGATCTCTTTTGCAGGTTAGACGCTTCGTCTGTACGGCAGTTTCCGTACAGACGGCGGATCTGTTGGCAAGCCCGGTCGCAGTTCGACCCCCGGGGCGTGACAGGGAGGCTCTCAATTAATCACTCCATCACCACCAGCCGCGACTCTGCCTCCAAGGGCTCCAAACTCAATCTTACGAGTCGGGGTGTTCATCTGCCAAATATGGCTCAATAGGTCGATCATGTCCCACAGCTCACCAGCTGTCAACCATCCACCCTGCCTCGGTGCCTCGACACTAAACATTGGCACAGAGGGGGCTACTCAGTGCTCCGACAACTGTGTCACCAAGACCAGCTGCTCACTCTGCCGCTGATACGCTTCTGACAATCCTGTCATCTGGGTCCGGGGTTCTCTAACCTCAATCCGGGTATCCGGCCCAAAACCAACTACTCAAGCTCAACAGCTATGACAGGATGCACACGGGTCAAAACCCAGCGTCGGGGAGACACCGCTCGCCACGACGAAACAACAAAACGCACACAACAACACTCGACCCAATCCAGCGAAAGTCTAAAGCATGTCACCCGTTCCACAGCATTATGTTGTCTGCAGCCAACATAATCACTTAGGTGAATAAACATGCCAATCACTCCTCCCGTCCCTTGGGAGAGGTATAAAACTCAATCAGGACTCTCGCTAAAAAAAATCACGACTCTCACAAAGTCAACCAAGGGTCAAACCATAAGCCTAGGGTTTCTAAGTCTACCATGACCTACAACCTAGGCTCTGATACCACTCTAATCTGTCACGCCCCGGGGTCGAAACTGCGACCCGGGCCCGCCAAACAGATCCGCCACCTATGCCAACCTGCATAGGCGAAGCGTCCTACCTGCAAGAAAAGTACTATAACTAAACAGATATCAGAGCTATAAATAAAATCTGCTGTAACTAAAATCAATCACTGTACAACTGGAAATAAAACAACACTGTCTGCCTCCCAAAATAATAATACAATATCCTCAAGTACAAGCTCTAAACCCAACCGGGAGGTAACTCCAATATACAACAGTGTACAGTCTCTCAATACAAAATATCCTCACTACAATAGTCTCTCAAAAGAGGAAAAGAAACAACTAATGCACTGATGATCTCCTCTGAAGGGTACCGCTACTCTCCAACGACGGGTAGGGATCTAGCTCGCGACTCCCTCGCACGATCAACATCCTCAGAGTCGGCAACACCCGCTAAGACTCTGCAAAACAAAGGAGAGGAGAAAAAGGGGGGAAAACCCCCAAAGGGTGTGAGAACTACACCAAAAAGGGAGTTCTCAGTGGGTACCACCGCCAGACCCGACGGTCTGCCCACCAAGTCCTCAAGAGACAAAAACAACCCAAGTCATAAGACTGAAATGAGTAGGCTGGAGACTCTCGACAGCTACCCTGCCCCTAACTAAAGGCAAAAAAGGGAGAACCAAACAGTGGTATGCAACCACTAGCACATGAAGTGCACCACGACCCAATCGAGCTGACTGCCACATCTGGTCCAGTCAAACCTGCATCCACCTACAACCACCTCCCGCTGACAGGCAGGGATTACGTAGGGCGTCCAAACGGACTAGCTCGCTATCGAGTAGAGGATCATGCAGGCTATGGTCAAAATCCACGCTCTCTCTCAGAACGGATAGAATCATGATGCTCAACCTCTCACACAGCGGTCAAAGTACTCGCAACAACACGGACCATCGTCAACCAGACGCTCTCAACAATACTAGCACTGCTCTAAACTCAACTACCAGTCTGCACTCGGCCCCCAGGCACGAGTGTAACAATAAAAGTATTTGACCGAAATAACTCAATCGAATGAACCGGTATAAAACCCGGTACTGCCTGCTGCTCTGTCACCAATCTCCCGAACTCAGTATCTCCACTGTCCAAATGACCGGAACCCAACACGGTCTGACCGGCACCCGACACGGTCTGACCGGAACCCAACACGGTCTGACCGGAACCCAACACGGTCTGAAGCCTACTCCGGAGCGGCACTCGAGGGGAGCTACCCACACGAGTAAAGCATCTCTGTCATCAATGTCACCAGTATCTCTAAACCGCAGGACTTGATCATCATCTGATCAAAGTGGGAAAACTCAACCACCAAGGAAGACCCGACCTCAATCGGATGCACTAAACGATAAGTGGGAAACTCCATCCACTAAAGAAAAACTGATACCCAATCAGGTGCATAGAGAAACATCCGGTCAACCGCCCAATATCCGCGGTTGCCGCAAAGCCCCACAACTAAGCCAACCTATCCCAGACACGAAGTCCTGACTACCCTATCCAGACCCTGCTCGAACCCGAGCAACCGACTGACTTGACTAGCAAGGCAGAGAAAGGAAAAGCATGGTTTTTTCTCCTAAGTCAAGTTCCCATAAGTAGTGCAGCAGTAAAAGATGGCCTAACTACATGACCTACAGCATGCAAATGTCCTCAAGGAATAAATGGGGGGGTAAAGCATAATAATAGATCCTTTAGGAATAACAACATGCCGGAATCCCAAAACTAGACCTGGCCACAATCAAGGCATCAACAGAAATGATCAAATAACTCCGAAGAGTACAAATCCGCACATAGCTACGAAACCCTGTCCCAAGCATAAACCAACCACATGAAAGGCTATGTGCTAACATGCATGTTACATAATCTCATAGGGTAACATTATCCTAGGTAAGCTTACACTAGTCATCACATAGATGTCCAAGTCATGCAAGTCCTCAGTATACCTCATAATACTATTCTTGCAATCATTATACAAATGTCATTATCAGCTACCTACTTACCAACATAAACCATGTACCCTAAACATGCATGCATCAGTCATAGAGGGTGACATCCCCACAAGTGCACTTATATTTACCACAACATATTCATTGCCTTAAACAGTTACTGATAATAAGCTTACCCACCTGAAGCGCTTAACCCAAGGCAAACCTGAAGTCGTGAAGTGGTAGACGCCCAGGGTCCAAAATCTGCCACATAACACCCTCGGTACAGTCGGGCAAGCCTTGGGCTCCAAACGACTGAAAACACCCCTGAGTACATCAACAAGGCTCAACATTACCTTTTATTCCAAAATTAACCAAGTATACACAATCTGAAAATCAGTCCCAAAGTCGTGCTTTTTCACCTGCCGAAAGTGCCCAGAAAAATCCCATAAAAATACCACAGTAATCATCGCGTCGATACTTTCGAAACGAGTACCTGCACGTCCAATTCCGAGCCCCGTAGGCCGAGTTACAATTCCACAGTACAGGTGCGCAAAACCACACAGCAAATAACTGTAATTCCATTACAGATAAGGGGAAAACATATACCTTCGGGCAAAACTCAGAAAAATCCATAAAAATACTGTGATATTCCTTGCGCCGAGTAGATGAAAAAGTGTGATAAGCCGTCATCAACGATGCCCGGTTGCGGAGATAACGCCGAAATACCAAGCCGCTGTCCAAATCTCCTTCACAGAAATGGGGTCACAGTAAGCTCGAACAAACACCTCGAAAAGCGTGAAATGAGGGAAAGCTGAAAATACCAAGATCGTAGATCTGTCCGTCGCAAATCCAGCGGCGAAGAAATCACTCGAAAAGGTGGTCGGAGTAGGCCGGGAGAGCTCGCGCACGAAACGCGACGAAGGGGAACCCAAAGGACGAGCGTCGCGCCGCGCCGTAAAAATAGAAACCTCGATAAGCGTGCCACCCAAAAATCCCAAAACTTTGCAGAAGGATGCAGCCAACTCGGGGATCATCTTTGCTGAAGGCACCCAGGCGAGAGGAGGCTCGGAAATGGCGGAAAAAGGGAAAGAAGGAGGCTCGGATTGCTTTTATAGGCTGCAGAAACAATTGAAGAAAACCGGATATGTCCCCATTTCCGGGCGCACGGGATTTTCGGGCGCGCACTGTAGCAGCCCGAAATCCCCGCGAGCGAGCACTGTAGCCGCCCGAATCCGCCCTGGGCCTCCACGTCGCCCGCCAAACAGGCGACAGCAACACCAGCCGCTCCCCGCGCGACACGTGGCGCCCCCCAGACGCCGACACGTGGCCGCCCCAGCGCCGGGAACACCCCGTCAAAGCGCCACGTGCGCTCTGCGCCCGCCGCCTGCGCCTCTGTGCGCACGCTCCCGAGGCGCTCGCAGGTGCACCGTGGACCGGGTGCACGTGGACCGGCCAACCGGTCGCGCCACGTGTCCCCCACCGGTCCACCGTACACCCGCCTTTCCCGTGGACCGCGCCCGCTGGCCGGCCAACCGGGACCGCCACCTGGCCCGCGACCGGTGCACGCCTCCGCGGTGGACGCGCACCCGCCAGAGCCTGCTCCGCCGCGCTCCGCCGCTGCGGCCGCCGCGCGCCACGCCGCCGGTGCCGGAACAGTAACTTGCCTCGAAAAACGTGCCGAATCACCCGGACTCCGGAAAAAGCAAGTGAATAGTCCATTTTCATTCGTTTTCGCGCGCTGAATCCAAATCCGAAGTCCATTTGCCAAATTCCAACTCTAAAAATTGCCGAAGGCATCCGGGAAGATGTTCCTTGATCCAAAATTCGCGCTGGGTCCAATTTTAATATCCATGACGCGCGAAACCACTCTCTGGAGCTCCGACGGAGTCCACCGATCACCCACGTGATCCATTAACACACTGAGCCCAACACTAATGTCCAATGGGGCACAATTCTACCAACACGCCACATAGCCTCCGGGAGTGTAGATGAAACATTAATCTCGTCGTGGGGATCCAGGTCCTCACAGAGGTGAACGGGACAAATTGATAGACAATGAAACAACGCCTATTAGTCGAAACAAAGACACACCGGATTCTCAAAGGGAAAGATTGCAGTGGATAAAGAAAAAGCACCAATGACATCCTCATCAATCTCGATGAAACGAAAAGACTGCTCGACGATTTGGCCAAAGCACCGCGGGGTTAAATTAAACGAAACGACGCTGCTGATTCTCCACCCGTGAAGAAACAAGTATCTGTTAACACTGACCATCTCAGGGCGTTTGAAAATCGAGAATGCATTAGGGAACGGCATGTAAATGTTAGTACTCTTTCGAGACCACTCAACCGAGTTGGTTAAGTTGATTGAACAAAGCCACCTTCTTCAAGTATGCAAATTCCCAGAAATGCTGGTATTGTTTGCATCGAGTAAGGACTTCACACAAACGCGCGACACCTTCAGGAAAATGTCGATGGGTACAAATGGCGTTCTATACAAACATCCAAGGGAGAAGGCTTAAATAACTCCACAATTAATTGGGGAGGTCTTAGGGATGCAAGCTAGCAGGACAGAATTAACTACCTGACTGAAGGAGTTTGACGAACGCGATGTGGCAAACGGTTATAATGGGAATATGTTTGGAGGGAACTCAATCAACGGAGAAATCTATCAAGTCCAACAACTCCGTCTTGAGTATCGGTTCTTAAACTTCATCACATGTTACAATATTCTCCCAACATGCAAACGAAAGTTTTGAGATGGGATCGAATGTTTGTTTTTGTATCTCTAGGACATCCATCAGAGGCAATGGGGTTAAATATGAATATTCCATATATTATTTGGAATAGGATGACAAGATATGTTGAGCATCCTTATCCTCGGAAAGATACCTTTCCATTGATCATTATGAGGATTTTTAAGAAATTTTCAGGTTGATATCAGTTCGACAACTTATCAACACTGTTTAGGAATGATCAATGAGTCCACAATTGTTAAGTCCCTCCATAAGCTGCCTCATCTTACCCCAAATCTCCGTGCGGAACGAAACCACTACGTCAAAACACTTCCGCATCGCCATCAAGGCCAGCACCCATGCCAGAGGATGAAGCATCAGTCACATCCATTTATAAGGAACAACAACGCTTATCATTTGAGCAAGAACAAATCACGAAGGAGCAGAAGAGAATTTCGATGAACTTGAACTCATTACAGCAGCCCAGATCACTTAACTAAGAGTTCTCTCGATGAAAAAGTTGATGAAAAAGATGTTCTCGAAAATGGGCTGTAGTACCTCTGAGGATTCAGAGTCGACGATGATTGATTTGTTTCTAATCATTTTCTTTGCAGGTTTTTAAGTTTTAGTTCTTACCTTTTATTTTTGAACTTTTAACACTCCTTTTATTTTTGTAATTTTGGCTACTTTAGTGACAAAAAGGGGGAGAGATATAAGAACAATTGGAAACAATGGTGTGTGAGAACTTTGAACTTTGAAACTTTGAAGGTAAGTATCAAAACAACTTTTGGTTCTGTATTGTGTTTTGAATGCATGCCTCGACTAACTATTCGACTAAACTATTTGGGCATGTATTATTACTAACAAGTTGTTTGATTACTAACAAACTTATGACATTTGGATTTAATGCTAGAAGATATGTTTATTTCTGATTATGATCTTAATACATATCTGAGTTCACAAATGTCATGGTAAGTATAAACTCTATCTCTGTTTGGTTTTGAATGCTAAATATTCTTGAGGTATCTAACGATCTCTTTTGTCAAGAATGATTTCTTTGCAGAGATTACAGATGTCTAAGTCTAGAGTCTGTTTAGGAGGTTTATCTCAATGTACTTATTTCTTGGTTCTCAAATGTAAATTTTTGTTGTATGGTGATAGCAACAAAAATATCTTTTTGAATTTTCTTGAGTGGATTTTTGTTTTGTCACGAAACCGCCAAAGGGGGAGATTTTAAGGAATTTGTTTTGGCGTATTTCGTGAAAGTGTTAAGTCTTGAAGATTGAAGATTAAGAAGTTTGGATCATATACCTCAATCTCAAGAAAGAAGAATTCAAAAGGATCAGGTACGTTTAACTAATTAATTTTGATGATCTGAATACTTCTTATAGTGTAGAAACACTTGGATGAATTTTTAATTGCATAAAAATCAAAAACTGGACATGGGACATGTTCAGGATCCGGATCAGGCACTGCAGTCCGGACCCCGAACGTTGTTTGTTCATGCGCAAATCCAGTCCGGACAAAGCCAATTCTGATCCGGACCCGAACATGGGTTTTGCTGAAATGTATGAACAGTCCGGACCGGTACTTCAGTCCGGACCCCGAACGTATGTTTTTCTGGAAATTGTCTGTTTAGCCACGACAGTCCGGACCGCGATTCCAGTCCGGACCGTCGTCCTGAAAAATTCCAGATTAGGTCAGTTTTGATTCTTATCCTCTTCCAACGGTTTCTAACCTATAAATAACCCTACGATTCTTTTTAGGGTATCCAAAATACGGTCAAAAAAGAGAAATCCACATATAGAGAAGAAGGAAATAACTAGATTTAATTCTATGTTTCTTCATCTATATTGATTAATTTGATTCTAGGTTTTCATATCAGATTTTGAGTAGAATCAAATTAATGAATACTTAGATGGTATTTCCGATCTATTTTGATCTAAGTATTCGGCGGATCATCACCACCCAAAAAACAACGATTTTCCCAAAATCGGCGCGTGGACTCGCGTGGCCTTGTGGATTCAAGGTGCTACCGCTCTCGTGGATTCGGAGCGAGGTACGTTCGTGGATTCGAGACGTGCTACTGGGTGAAGACCGTGGATTCGGTTGGACGTCGTGGATTCGACGTTGGACGCCGTGGATTCGGCGTTGGACGCTAATCGTGGATTCGAGGAGCGTTGCGGAGCGAGCGGAGAAGATCTACTAGGAGCGTATGGAAAAAGGTCGAGTCGTCTGTGAGTACGGTTATAACCTTTGTACGTGTTATAATTCTAGTGGATTTCGCCGTGTTATCGGTCCCGTGGTTTTTTTTACTCCGTTTTGGAGTTTTCCACGTAAAAATCTTGCGTGTTATATTTCATTTCCGCATTGGGTTTATTGCGCAACGATTTTTGAGTGTTTTGTTTACACCTATTCACCCCCCCTAGGTGGTTTTTTCCCTATTTAGATCCATATTTACATAACCCACAGAATTAATCCATTTCCAAGCTCAAAATCTATCTCTGTTCGAATCCGAAAATCCGCGGAAAAGCTGAAATCCAAAAACTCGGGACGCACAGTACTAACCTCCGTACGGTGTCCGCGTCGCAAGCGAGCTCCATCCGAGCTCTTCCCAATCGGTCGTGCTCTCCAACGCGCTCGTGATCAGTATACGAAGCCTCGGCGCGAAGAACACTCGTCCAAAAATCCACAGCCACCCTCTCTAGCTCACTCTCTCAATCCTTCTCTTTCTTTCTTCTTCTTCTCTTTCCTTTTCCTTGCTTTCCCCTCTCTTTCTTTCTTTCTGTCG